>PVIA01009286.1:0-63055 GCA_004024845.1 Tonatia bakeri
AAACAGCAGATACAAGGTCAATATCCAGAAATCAAAGGCACTTTTGTACACCAACAATAAAATATCTGAAAAGGAAATCAGGAAAAAAATGTCATTTGATAAGAAAAATAGAGTATCTAGGAATAAACCTAACCAAAGAGGTAAAAGGCTTGTACTAAGAAAACTACACAACACTGAAGAGAGAAATTAAGGAAGACACAAATGGAAGTATGTACCATGCTCATGGATTGGAAGAATTAACATCATCAAAATGTCCATACTACCAAAAGCAATTTATAGATTCAATGCAATACCTATTAAAGTACCAATGACATATTTCACAGATATAGAGTAAACATTTTGAAAATTTATATGGAACCATAAATGACCCTGAATAGCTGCAGAGATTTTGAGAAAGAAGAACAAAGTAGGAGCGATCACAACACCTGATATCAAACTATATAACAAGGCCACTGTAATCAAAACAGCCTGGTACTGGCATAAGAACAAACATATATACCAATGGAACAAAATGGAGAGCCCAGAAATAAACCCAAATCTCTATGGTCAATTGATATTTGACAAAGAGGGCAGAGCATAAAACAGAGTAAAAGTAGCTTCTACAACAAATGGTGTTGGGAGATCTGGGCAGCTACAAGGAAAAAAAGTGAAACTTGGTCGCCAACTTACACCATACACAAAAATATATTCAAGATGGATAAAAGACTTATATATGTTGTAACACCATAAAAGTCCTTCAGGAGTTTATAGACAAGAAAACCTCAAATATTCCATGCAGCAATATTTTCCCTAATATGTCCCCTAGAGCAAGAGACATAAAGGATAAAATAAACAAATGTGATTTCAATAAAATAAAAAGCTTCTGTATGGCCAAAGAAAACAGCGTTAAAGTGAAAAGAGAACAACCAACAGTATGGGAAAATATATTTGCCAATGATACCTCAGACAAGGGTTTGATCTCCAAAATATATGAAGAACTCACATGACTCCACTCTAAGAATGCAAAATAAATAAATAAATAAATAAATAAATAAATAACAATTACAAAATGGGCAAAGGAATTCAACAGACACTTCTCCAGGGAGGACATACAAAGGGTCCAGAGACATATGAAAAGATGCTCAGGATCACTAGCCAACAGAAAGATGTGAATTAAAACCATAATGAGATATCACTTCACACTGGTGAGAATAGTCATCATAAGCAAACCAAGAAACAAGTGTTGGAGAGGATCTGATCAAAAGGGAACCCTAGTGCACTGTTGGTGGGACTGCAGACTGGTGCAGCCATTGTGGGAAACACTATCGAATTTCCTCAGAAAACTAAAAATGGAACTGCCTTTTGACCCAGAAATTTCACTGCTAGCATTATATCCTAAAAACCATGAAACACCAATTCAAAAGAACTTATGCACCCCAATGTTCATAGCAGCACAATTTATAATAGCCAAGTGCTGGAAGCAACCTAAGTGCCCATCAGTAAACGAGTGGATAAAAAGACTATGTTACATTTGCACAATGGAATACTACACGGCAGAAAGAAAGAAAGAGCTCCTATCCTTTGTGACAGCGTGGGTGGAACTGGAGAGTATTTTGCCAAGTGAAATAAGCCAGGGGGTGAAAAATAAATACCATATGATCTCACCTTTAAATGGAACTTAATCAACAAAACAAACAAGCAAGCAAAATGTAACCAGAGATATTTAAATTAAGAACAATCTGACAATAACCAGAAGGAAGGTGGGAGGGAATAACGGGGTGAAAAGGGTGAGGCATTTTCAGGAAAAACTATAAAGGACACATGGACAAAACCATGGTGGGGTGGAAGCAAGGGAGGGAGGTGGGGATGGATGGCATGAGGAAGAGAAGTGGGAGGAAAGGGCAGACAACTGCATTTGAACAACAATCACGTTAAAAATGGGGGAGGGATACATTCAGGGCATCCTAGGTAGAAACTGGAATAGTCATTTGAAAAATATTGGTTTCTTTCATTGGTTTTGTGTTGTGCTCTTACTACATATCAATCTTTAGATAATTTCATAAGACTATCCTTCAAATGGACTTCATCAAGTGAAGTTCTGTCTATCTGCTTAGGAAAGATTCTAGATGACCAAGAGCCATTTATTTATCTGGAAAGATTGGAGGAGGATGGGTGTTTTAAGTATTTTAAGAGAATTCTTAAATTGTAAGGGAAGCAAAATGTAAACTCATGGCCTACTTGATTGGTATAGCATCATAAAGTATTTACAGTGGAATGAGATTAAAGGTCATCTAGTCTGAATATATGTTTTATTCTTAGGAAATTGAGGTAAAAGAAAGCTGTTTTTTACCCCAGGGCACAGAGCAAAGTGGTGGAAATTAGCCTAGTACCCAGGGTTTCTGATCGCCAAGCCAGAGCTCTTCAGATTTCTCTCTTAAGTGTGATTTTTATATTCATTTATTCACTTGTTCATTCACTTTACAAATTTTATTGAGTAGCTAAGATGTGCCAGACCTTGTTTAAAATATTGGTTACTCACGTAGTCAATTATCTGATAATAACAGTTAAAATTTGCTGTGATCTGATGATAGGTTAAATACTATTTTAAGTGACTTACATATATTAACCCATTAATAGTCACACACTTGCAGATATGGTATTTTCTATGTTTCAATTTTGAAAGCATTAGTCAAAAAATGCACATAGTTAAATATTATGAAATTAATATCCAAAGAATGTACCTGTTTGATTTCTTAATAAGTTAGGAGAAGGTAGGCGGAGTATTGTAATGGCAAATAAGTTGTGAACTTTACATTTATTTTTTAACTCTGTAATATAAAACTGTTAATCTTAACACATTCTTACTTCAATGTACTTATAAAGAAGTATTGCTACCTATAAAATGCTTTTGCTTAGAAAGGAAAAAAGAAACCTATGATTTTAAGTATTTTCTGTATGTTATATCCATAGTTTAGACCATTAACTTATCCATTTAAAAACTTAATTGTTCTTTTTATTTTAATATTTTTCTGTGAATAATTTATTCACAGACAACTTTGCCTCCCTTGTTTTTTCAAACCTTTATATATATCACAAAATTAACCTGTTTGCCTGAAATGTGAATTCTAATTAATGACAAAAATGTATAATACTTTATTGGCACATAACCCTTTAAAATTATTGGTATTATTATTTAATTTATAAATATTCCACATAAACTTACATTTTAATATCTTAATTGTAATTCTATAATAAAAACTAGCAAAAATAGTATGCACTATAAAAAATTGGGAGAGTTGTTTATTATCTTCACTATGTAGATGAAGAATCTGAGGCCAGAGAAATTAAATAACTTTTCTAACATCATATAGCAAATAATAAAATAATTCAAATAGTGACAGTGTTATAATTAAACTAAAGTTAAAAAATAATGATGAAGAGAAACGTTGGACTCTATCCATATGTTAGCCAGGGAACTTCATATCACAATATTGTTAAGATGAAAAAGATTGGAAGTCTGTTAATGAAGGGAGAAGGAATAACGTTCACACACAGCACATACAAGTGAGAAGGTCCAGGTACATAAGAGCCTGGCGTGTCCATGCAAAGAACAGGAGGCCAGTGTAACCAGAGTGTTGAGGGGAAAGACAAGAAGAGATACTGTTGGAGAACAAGGGCAATGTCCAGAATGCAGTGCCTTGGCCACAGTAAGAAAGTTCATCATTGTAAATGCAAAGATGTATTGATCCTTTGAATTTTGCTTCTAGTCTCTGTTGTTTATTCTGATCTTGGTTATTTTCTTCCTTCTACTTGTTCTGGGCTTAGTTTGTATTGTCCTCAGTTCTTGTAGATGTAGGATTATGTTGTTTTTTGAATGCTTCTGTCTTTTTCAGATAGGCCTGTATTGCTATAAACTTCCCTCTCAGGACTGCATTTGCTGTGTCCCATACATTCCAGACTGTTGTGTATCCATTTCCATTTGTTTCCAGAAACTTATTTATTTCTTATTTTATCTCATTATTAACCCATTTATTGTTTAACAGCATGCTATTCGATCTCCATGAGTTTGAGTTCAGAACAGTAGAATTTACAATAGCTAAGTGTTGGAAGCAACCTAAGTGCCCATCAGTAAATGAGTGGATCAAAAAACTGTGTTACATTTACACAGTGGAATACTACACAGCCGAAAGAAAGGAGCTCCCACTCTTTATGACAGCATGGATGGATCTGGAGAGCATTATGCTAAGTGAAATAAGCCAGGCAGCAAAAGCCAAATACAAATGATCTCACACATAAGAGGAACCTAATCAACAAAATAAAGAAGCAAGCAAGATATAACCAGAGACACTGAAATAAAGAACAAACTAATGGTAACCAGAGGGGAAGGAGGAGAGGGATAATGGGACAAAACAGGGAAGGGTCATCAACAAACATGTATAAAGGACATATGGACAAAGCCAAAGGTGGGAGGCAGGGATGGGTGGGGTGGGGGGAGTGGTGGGGTGAAAATGAACTCAACTGTTCTTGAACAACAATAAAAAAAATAAGGGCAAAGAGAAGTCACTAAAGGATTTAAACTGAGATCATGTTTTCTGTGCTTTTTACATTTTCTATTCAGTCTTTTTCAAACTAGTGCACTATACATGATGGATTGTGGATAAAGATCAGAATTAAATTTACTATCTTTAAAATAGGGAATAAATAATATATATAAATAAATAAAATATAGGGAAAGAAATAGCATTAGGGCAGAGATGCTGTATTCTCTAGTAGCAGGTAGAAATAATTTTAGCTGAAATGTATTCTCATACTTATAAATCATTTTTGACCTGTATGTATATAAATATAAGATATGAAATCATGTATTTGAATTCTCCAAGTTACTGTGGAGATAAGATTAAACCTGTGCTAACCAAGCAAACCACTGTATTTAGCAGTTACCTGACCCCACTAACCCAGCAAAGAACACTTTTCTTTTTGAGGGCAGAAAGTGCTAGACTTTTTTTGTTTGTTTCCTGTTAGATGTTCTTTTTCTCATAAAACATCATGGGAACAGTTGCATAAACTTGGGAAAATTAACCCAAGATACATATTTTAAACCTCTTTTGTTCAGCAACATGATTACATGCTACCATCAGTGAGTTCACAGCAAGTCATATGTGTAATTATATTATTTGATCCTTCTAATGACGTTAAGACCTCAGGTTATCCATTTACAGATGTTATCTGAATAAGAGCATTAGAATTGAATTAGAGACAAAAAGTCTAATTGCTGTCCCTCTATCTACATCCTGAAAGGGAGAGAAAGTATCCAGTATGAGAGTAATGCTTTTTATTTACAAAATGCTTGCACATACACCAAGTTATGTGATGTGACATTTTTTAAACATAGAAAGCAGTGCCCAGAATGGTTAACTGATTTATTCAACATCATCATGCTAACCAATTAAGAAACAAAAGTCAAGCCTAGGGATTCTTTCCACAATCCTAAGTGTGAGTCCCCAACTACATGCATAAAGTACATAGGAATGAGCTGCGTCCTATGAGGGGAGCCTGAGTGCAGCCTGCCAATATTTTAACTAGTACAGTCCCTGACATTATTTTCTGAAAGCAATGTTAATACCTATTATCAAATAAATATTTAATATCATACTGTATGCACTGGGCTCACATGATCTATCTATCCATCAGTGCAGGTAAAATACATAATCATTTCTTTCCAAACTAACAGGCATGGGAAGAAGTTTTATCATATTATTTCTCAGGCTGACATCAGTTAATCTATGTGTTGTATTATTTGTTAACACTAGCAAATACTGTAGCATAGTCATGTTCCAGCTCAGCATCATTCTCGGTGAAAACATAAGGAAAATAGTAGTTTGTCATTTCCCCTAAATATTTATTTATGGATATGGATTAGCCTTACATCATCAATGAGTACCAGACATGTCCAATCTTTTAGCATCTCTGGGCCACATTGGAAGAAGAACAGTTGCTTGGGCCACACATTAAATACACAAACACTAATGAAAACTGATGAGCAAAAAGATAGGTTTTAAGTGAACTTATCATTTTGTATCAGGCTACATTCATAGCCATCCTGGGCCACACCCAGCCCATGAGTCATTGGTTGGACAACCCTGTACTAAATAGAAAATGAATTTAAATGTTTTCTACTATAAAATGAAATAAAAAGAAATAGCATAGTTACCATAAGATGCATTTTTGAGAGCATAAATTTAAAAGTTTAAGTTAGCAACATCATCATTACTTGTTCCAACCTTATCTTTTTGAAATAATCCTAGTCTACTGTCCCAGATGAGCAAATAGTAGGCCTAATATCCTTGACACTCTTCCCTCCATTTTTCACCCTACTCACCAGCACTTCTACCCTGAGTATTTCTGGGGGGAGAAATCATACAAATGTAGAGATTGTACTAAGAGATTTGCCTCCAAAAGACAAGATTGGATGCACCAATCAGATTGTCCTACAATTTAAATCACTTGATAACAAGGGAACATCTAATCAGTGATAAATATTTGTTTTGAAAGGTTTATAAAACAGAGTCTATTGAAGCAATTAGAAACATCCAAGCTTTTGAAAGTTATACAAGAAGATAATTTCGGAGGGATTGGTTAGGAGACAGATAAGAAAGGGTCTGAAATCCAGGCATGAGATGCTGGAGACCTCTGGCCTCAAGAGACAAGCAGCCTCTATCCCTCATTTGTTAGGAATCCCTGT
The DNA here is from genome assembly GCA_004024845.1 of Tonatia bakeri. Classification (NCBI taxonomy): domain Eukaryota; kingdom Metazoa; phylum Chordata; class Mammalia; order Chiroptera; family Phyllostomidae; genus Tonatia; species Tonatia bakeri. The sequence continues at coordinate 6,722 of PVIA01009286.1, forward strand.
CCACATTTAACTCTAAACCTCGGGTAGGTGTGGGACTCCTTAGATGCCTTACAATAAATTTCCTTTTGCATGAGTAAATTTAAATATTTTTGTTAGAATTGATAGAAATATGCTAATTAGAACTCAAATAATTCCTTTAGCTTTGAGAATCTGGGTGTGTGGTGTACCCTCAAGTTATCTTTTACATCCATGAACAAACACATAAAACAAGCAAAATACTTTGATTTTTTAAAGTAAAAGTGCTTCTCAGTTTTAACAGAGAAAAGAGAAATGTTGGGAAAGAAGTAAATGGGAGAAGCTCTTCACCATCTATTAAGGTATTATGATTAGCAACTTACTTGCTACTAAAAAATCATGACTATGCCATCTATATGGTTAATTGTGTAGAAACATGATGTCCTAAAATGTTTGCAGAGATGATGTAAGCTAATCCAGCCACACATTCAATTTATAGTTGTAATGAAAAGTCAGCACTTTGTATACTAGTTTCCAATGGTAGGTATTGTCCACAGTTAACGTTCATGCTGAGTTTAAGAATATGTAAAAAGAAGCATCTAATCTGAAAGAGTGTATTATTGGTGACAAAAGAATCACAACATGAGCAAGGAAGCTGGGACTGCAAGTTTTGCATTTCAAGAAAACCTCATTTTTTTATAAAGCTATTTGTGGAAGATCTGGGAGTTGCTTCAAGGCAGGCATTTACATTTATGCAATTATTGCATAAATTGTGTGCCTTTCCTTAAATGAGGCACTTTTTGTGTTATCAGTTCCACTCTTCAGCTTGTGAATGAATCACTTTGCCCAACACTGGCCATACTGAAGTTTTCTTATTTATATTTGTGCAGAATGTGATAAGAATATTTCTGAAAACATATTTCCTTGTTAAGAAACTGATTCTGTTAAGAAATGTGCTGACCAACACCCAGTAGTTATATTTTTTGTTTACTGGGACCTTAATGTTAAGATTATTTTATGTACTGCCCAGAGTATCCAAGGTGCTTTTATGGGACATTTTCTATTCTTCAACCCAGGATATATTTATCTCAAGTTCTCCATGATTTTAAAGGAATTTAAACAATAGAATAAAATCACAGGAGAGTGGTACTGTTGGTGGGAATGTAGACTGGTGCACCCACTGTGGAAAGCAGTGTGGAGATACCTAAAAAAATTAAAAATGGATCTGCTTTTTGACCCATTGACCCCACTTCTGGGAATATATCCAAAGTAACCCAAAACACTAATTTGAAAGACCATAAGCACCCATATGTTCATTACAGTGGTATTTACAATCACCAAGATATGGAAGCAGCCCAAGTGTCAATCAACAGATGAGTAGATAAAACAACTATGGGACATTTACACAATGGAATACTGCTTGGCCATAAAAAAGAAGAAGAAAAAAAAGAAGAAAATTTTACTATTTGTGACAGTGTGAAAGGGCCTGAAGAACATTATGCTAAGTGAAATACTCAAGTCAGAGAAAGACAAATACCATGTGATTTCACTCATATGTTGAATCTAATGAACAAACTGAACTAACAAGGAAAATGGGAACAGACTCATAGAGAGCAAGATGACAGCTGGGGCAGGGGGAGGGTCGGGGGCAGGAATTGAGCAAAAACGAAAAAGCAGTCATGGACATGGACAACAGAGTAGTGATTGCTGTGGGGAGGGGTATAAGGGAACTACATGGTAATGGAAAAAATACAATAAACAGGAAAAATAAAGAAACCTTCAAGAAAAGATATTCCATAGTGCACTTTTTGACAATCAATATGGATATTTCATGGATTTAAACTATCAGTAACATAATGGATTTTGAACTTATCAAAGGTATAATACTTAATAAAGTCATTGCTCCAAAAGAAGCATTTGTTTTTACAATTTGACATAGAAGAATAAACTTCTATGAAATAAATAGCAGTTGACAAGCTTCATGCCCAGTAACTTAATTGTAAATTCTAGAACGCCACAAAATTGCCTCAAGATAACGTATTTGTACTGCTTATCTAAAATGAAGGCATGGACATCTGTTACAAAGCATTATGAGGCACAAAGCTTTGAGCAGATACATATTTTTTCCCACTAAGAAACTACAATTTTAAAGATGAAGCCTGTATTTGGAGAACCTAACTGAGTTCGGCATACATAATTTATATGCATCTATGTTAAGTGCCTAACTCTCTGGCATCTCAATTGATCCAACTATTGGGGCCAGAAAAGTGCTTCATTTTCATTTTCTGGTGTGATACTTTTAATGGTTAAATATCTGTAGATATTTCTAAATGATTGCCTACAATGAAGTTGCTAATTTCCTGTTTAAACTTGCTGAAAGAAGTTAGGTTAATGTTCTGCTATATTAAAATTTAAATTAATCCTAAATAGTCATGTTGCATTGTTCATGTGTTTTATGATTGCATTATTTTTGTAGACTGTGGGGAGTAGACTTTGAGTAATAAGAAAATTCTATTTTGCATTATTAAGTAGCTATTGTTCCCTTTGTCCCTCTCATATTCAACTATAATGATATTTATTTGACCACCAAAACATTTATTTTGAGAGAGAGAAATCTTAGCATAATGAAGTGTTTTGAAGAAAACAGCATGTGCATAGATGCACAGAAAAAGGCAACAATTCCACTTTCCAAAATAAAGTTTTGTAGTACCTGAATATTGCTTCCTATTATTCCTCATTTAGAGCTACTTTTCTCCTTTTGTCAAATATGAAAAAGTAAGGAAATTTTGCAGATGGGAAAAGTCATAAAGATGAAGTTATTTTTTCCTATAGTTTATTCGAATTACTTTTCCCTTCATTGGCATGCCTTTATCAGAGAGGGGATGGCAAAATTATTATTTTTCTCTTGCTAGAACACCATAGCTTTTTAGGTTTGGGACACTTAGAGTGTATAGTGGAGGCATAATTATTAAAACTTTGAGAGCAAATCCAAGAACTACCTAATTTTCACCTTCTCTATTTTGAACTTCAGGTATGAGGGGTTGACAAACGCCACAGCTCATGGCACTGACATCTTTATCCTTGTATGCCCCTTATTTTATTCTGTTTTCAAATCCCTTATATATGCTCTATATTTACTCAACAATGTCCCCAGTTTCCCACAGGAAGTAACATGAGAAGAAAAATAAAACTTTTGACATCATAAGCTTCTAAGTGTTCTTAATAGGTGAAGGGGAAAAATGAAGGAAGAAAGAAAAAAGGAGATTATTCAGAAAAGGAAAATTAATTATCTGATTAATCTGGTTTCCATGTATGAAAAACAGTTTTGATACATGATTGATTATAACATGATAACATTTAAAATTTTCTACCACATGCAGTCTACCATCATTTTACATTGTTCATTTCAAAGATGTATTAGTCATCCTTGATTTATCTTTCTTTCAGCTCTCACATACAATCCAATAGTAATACCTCAAAAATATGTCTGTTTCTGTTTTACTCTTTTCAGTCTCTATTCCTGGTCTCCTGATCTACGATACCATCTCTTCTCCTCTCACCTGGACTATAGCAGGAATCTTCCTTCCCATCTCAATACTTCTACTCTTAACAAGTATATTTCTGCCACGTTGGCCTTTTCCTTCCAACCTCAGGTTCGTTGTGTTGATTCTTTCCTCGGCCTGGAAAACCGTTCTGAATTTCACTTACTTTACACCTTAACATCTCTTCATTTTCAGCTCAAATATCACCTCCCTGAAGATGATTTCAGTGATAATCCTAAAACTGTAGCTCTACCCTAACCCAAGTCATTCTTCATTTTATGACTGGGCTTAATTTTTAAATTGCTAATTGTTATTGAAAAAAATCTTATTTATTTGTTTGTTTATTTATTTTATATCTCCCTCCTTTTCTCACTTCCAAATAAAAGGTAAACTCCATGAAATATATGGACATTGCCCTTTTCCGTGCCACCTTCCCCAAACTCAGAACAGTAGTCACTTCACAAGCAATCAATGAATATTTATTAAACAAGTAAAAGCACCAGGTACATTATTAGGGAATATGCATCCATTTTAAGAGCAGGTATACCTTATTATTATTATTCCTGTTTTGTGGGTGAGGAAACTGAAGCTTAGAGAAATTGCCTGAATAATAAGTTGCATGTCCAAAATTAAAACCCTCATTTGTTCTGACTCCAAAGCTTTTGGCCTTTTTATTGAGTCTTTGTAAATTTGAATTCCTTGGATTTGTACAACAGCCCTACGATGTAGGAATTACCATATCCATTCTTATAGATGAGAAAGCTTAGACTTAAGATAATCAATCTGTTTGCCCCAAATTACCCAGGTGAAATATAATGAAGTCAGAATTTGAATTCCATTTTCTCTGACCTAACCTCATGCTTTTGCCATCTATCATGCCTCCTCATCTCCCAAGTCACAGTACTAAAGTTAAGGTAGTAGAATACAAGGTTTTAGCAACAAAATGTGTTAAAGGTAAGCACATCATATTTTTCTACAACAGGTGTTAAATTTTTGCCTCCAGTATACAGGGTAAATGTCAGTGATTGGCCTTTTGAGGAACATGCATCTTTAACCTCATTAGCATTTTTTAAAAGACAAGTGGTGTTATACTAAACCCTTTGGAGACAGTACATATGTACAGGGCTACAAGTCCAGTCATCTGGTTGTAGTCACACAGATTTAGGCTTTGCAATAAAATCAGCTTTGATTATAATTTTGTAGCACACACTATTGCCACTGCCTCCCAAATCCATGCTCTCCTTCTCTTCTTGGATAAAGGGGTACATATTTCTGGGTACATAATCACATTTATTGTGATACATCTCATTATGTGTAGCCCTAAGACTAAATTTCAGACAATGGAATAAGAGACATAATCAGCAGCTGCTATACAAAGAGTGGCCCAGGAAAATATTTTTAATTTTTTTTTTATTTATTGATTTTAGAGAGAAAGAGAGAGTGAACTAGAGAGGGGAAGAAGAATGATTTGTTGTTACATTTATGTATGCATTCATTGGTTGATTCTTTTCTTTTTTTATTGATGTTCTGACACAGTTGTCTCCATTTTCCCACCACCACTTTCCCCTGCCCTACCCACCCATACCTCCCGCCCTCAGTCCTACTCCCCATTGGCTTTGTCTATGGATCCTTTACATATGTTCATTTACAAAGCTTTCCCTTCTTTCCCATGTTATTTGTCTACCCCCTCCCCTCTGGTTACTGTCAGTTTGTTCTTAATTTCAATGTCTCTGTTGGTGATAAAGCTTCATTTTTTCCCTGTGGCTGTACAGTTCTGCCAGCACCATTTCTTGAAGAGGTTGTTTTTACTCCATTTTATGATTCTGCCCCCTTTGTCAAATTTTAACTGACCATAGACACTTGAGTTTATTTCTGAGCTCTCTATGCTGTTCCATTGTTCTATGTTTCTGTTATTATGCCAGTACCAGGTTGTTTTGATTACAGTGGCTTTGTAATACAGTTTAATATCAGATATTGTAATCCTTCCTACTTTGTTCTTCTTTCTCAAAATCACTGCAGCTGTTCAGAGTTGTTTATAGTTCCATATAAATTTTTGAAGTGTTTGTTCTGCATCTGTGAAATATGTCATTGGTACTTTAATAGGTATTGCATTGAATCTAGAAATTGCTTTTGGTAGTATGGACATTTTGATGATGCTAATTCTTCCAATACATGAACATGGTATATACTTCCATTTGTTTGTGTCTTCCTTAATTTCTTTCTTCAGTGTTGTATAGTTCTCTGAATATAGGTCTTTTACATCCTTGCTTAGGTTTATTCCTAGGTACTTTATTTTTCCAATTGCCCAACCAAATGGCATTTTTTCCTGATTTCTTTTTCTGATATTTTATTATTGGTGTACAAAAAATGCCTTCAATTTTTTTGAATATTGACTATGTATCCCACTGTTTTTCCAGATTCACTTATTAAGTTGAGTAGTTTTTTGGTGGAGTTTAAAGGATTTTCTATGTAAATTAACATGCTATCTGCAAATACAGTTTTGCTTCCTCCTTTCCAATTTGGATGGCTTTTATTTCTTTTTCTTGTCTGATTGCTGTGGCTAGGACTTCCAATACTATGTTGAATAGAAGTGGTGAGGGTGGACAACTTTGTCTTATTCCCAATCTTAGTGGGAAAGCTTTTAGTTTTTGCCCATTGAATATGTTGGCTGTAGGTCTCTCGTATATGGCCACTATTATGTGGAGGAACACTCCCTCTATTCTTACTTTGTCGAGTGCATTTTTCATAAATGGATGCTGTAACTTATCAAATGCTTTTTCCACATCTATTGATATGATCATGTGATTTTTATCTTTGTTTTGTTTGTGTGATGTATTGCATTTATTGATTTGTGAATATTGTACAATCCTTGCATCCCTGGGATGAATCCTACCTGGTCTTGGTGTATGATCTTTTTAATGTATTTCTGGATGCCATTTGACAATATTTTCTTGAGGACTTTACTGTCTATGTTCATGAACAATATTGTCCTGAAGTTTTCTTTCTTTGTTATGTCGTTATCTGGTTTTGGAATTAGGATGATGCTGGCTTCATATAAAGAGTTTGGGAGTCTTCTGTCTTCTTGGATTTTTTGGAGTAGTCTGTGAAGAACAGGGGTTAGCTCTTTTTTAAATGTTTTGTAGAATTCTTCTGTGAAACAGTTGGTCCAGGGCTTTTGTGTGTTGGGAGTTTTTTTTACTAATGCTCCAATTTAATCAGCTGCTATTGGTCTGTTCAGGCTTTCTGCTTCTTATTCATTCAGTTTTGGAGGACTATATTTTTCTAGAAATTTGTCCATTTCACCTAGGTTTTCAAAATTCTTTGCATATAGTTCTTCATAGTAATTTCTTACAATCCTTTGTTTTCTGTGGTATCAGTTGTAGTCTCTCCTATTTCATTTCTGATTGTGTTTATTTGGGTCCTCTCTCTTTTTTTCTTGCTGAAAATGGCTTGTCGATTTTGGTTATCTTTTCAAAGAACCAGCTCCTGGATTTATTGATCTTTAGAACTGTGCTTTTAGTCTCCATGTCATTTAATTCTACTCTGATCTTGGTTATTTCCTTCCTTCTACTTGCTCTGGGCTGTCTTTGTTGTTGTTGTTTGAGATCTTGTATGTGTAGGATTAGGTGGTTTACGTGAAATGTTTCTATTTTTTTTAGGTAGGCCTGTATCACTATGAACTTCATTCTCAGGACTGCCTTCCCTCTGTTCCATAAGTTTTGCGTTATTGTGAGTTCATTTTCACTTGTTTCCAGAAACTTTTTGATTTCTTCCTTGATCTCATTCTTGGCCCATTCATTGTTTAATAGCATGCTATTCAATCTCCATGAGTTTGAGTGTTTTTGAGTTTTTTCCTTGAGGTTGGTTTCTAGTTTCAGTCCCTTGTGGTGAGAGAAAATGCTTGATATGATTTCAGTTTTCTTAAATTTGTTGAGGCTTGTTTTGTGTCCTATCATGTGGCCTATCTTTGAAAATGTTCCATGTGCATTTGAAAAGAATGTGTATTTTGGTTCTTTGGGATGAAAGGCTCTATATATATATCAGTTAAGTCCATTTGATCTAGGACATTGTTCAGTGCCACAATATCTTTGTTGATATTCTGTTTGGAAGATCTATCCATTTTTGACAGTGGGGTGTTAAAATTCCCTACTATAATTGTGTTGCTGTCAATATCTTTCTTGAAGTCTTCCAATATTTTCCTTATGTATTTGGGTGTTCCTATGTTGGGTGCATATATGTTTATAATGTTTATATCTTCTTGTTGGATTCTGCCATTGAGTATTATGAAATATTCTCCTGGGTTTCTTTTTATGGTCTTTGTTTAAAAATATATTTTGTCAGATATAAGTATTGCTACCCCAGCTTTTTTTCCCTGCTTGTTTGCTAAAATATTTTTTCCAGCCCTTCATTTTCAAACTGTGAACATCTTGTCCTCTGAGGTGGGTCTCTTGGAGGCAACATATGTATGGGTCATGACTTATTATCCATTCACTTACCCTATGTCTTTTGTTCAGAGCACTTAATATATTTACATTTAAGATTATTATTGGTAGGTACTTATTCATTGCCATTTTACTCCCTTTGTACCTTTGATCCTTTTTTCTATCACTGGTTTTCTTCTTCTTAAAGCAGCCCCTTTAGCATATCTTTCATTGCTGGTTTGGTGGAGGTGTGTTCTTTGAGCCTCCTTTAGTCTACGAAGCTCCTTATTTGGCCTAACATTTTAATTGAGAACCTTGCTGGATAGAGTAACCTTGGCTGCAGGCCTTTGGCTTTCATTAGAATATTCCTTGCCATTCCCTTCTGGCTTGGAGTGTTTCCATTGAGAATTCAGCTGCTAGTCTTATCAGGGCTCCCTTGTATGTTACTTCCTGTTTCTCCCTTGCTGCCTTTAAGATTCTCTCTTCATCTTGGAATTTAGCCATTTTAATTATGACCTGTCCTGTAGAGGGCTTCTTTGGCTTCCTCTTGATTGGAAGCCTCTCTGGTTCCTGGATTTGTGTGGCTTTTTTTCTCATCAAATTAGGAAAGTTTTCCATCATTACTTTTTCAAACAGGTTTTCTACCTCTTGCTCCTCTTCTCCCTCTGGTATCCCTATTATATGGATATTATTATGTCTCATGTTGCCCTGCATTTCCCTTAACCTCTCTCCTTTCTTTTTTAGCCTTTTTTCCATTTCTTGCTCTTTTGGGGAGGTTTTTTTTTTTTTTTTCACTTTGTCCTCCAGCTCACTGATTCCATCTTCTGCTTCATTGAGCCTGCTTTTGATTCCTCCTACTGTGTTCTCTAATTCAGAAATTGTATTCTTCATTTCTTCTTGGCCCTTGTTGATTGTTTCTATGTGCTTTTTTTATGATGATATAGTTTGCAGTAAGTTCCTCATAGTTTCCCTGTAGTTTTGTTAATTTGCATTGAGTTCATTGAGCTTCCTTATAACCATTGTTTTGAACTCAATGTCTAATAGTTGACTTGTCTTTATTGCATTTAGCATTCTTTCTGAGGATTCCTCCTTTCCTTTTGATTTGGGGTTGTTTGTTTATCTTCTGATTATTTGTGGGACTCTTCTGGTTTGCTTATGTTTCTTCATCCATTTTGACTTTCTGACTTTTTGGTGTAAACTTCTGTGGTGGGTGGCCTGTGAGAGTCAGTGGTGCAGTCTTCTTGCTCACCTGAACTTCATGTACTAGGGATGTCCTTTATGCCTTCTATGCTGCTTTTCTGGATCTAATTGGGTTTTGGTTTTTATTGGATCATTCTGTCATGGGTTCTTCCCTGTTGCTGATTGACTGAGGGTCACTCCGCCCACCACATCTTCTGTGCTGCTGTGGAGGTGCTTGTCTGAACAAAACCACAGAGCCCAAGAAACAAACCTGCACATGCAAATATAACTGCCCCCCAAAATCCCACTATCAATAACAAATGAAACAGTATTAATAATGGTTTAGTGAGATTAAGAATATTATAAGAAAGAAGAGTGGCTTTGAGATGACCTACTGAAAGACAAATGATTTTGAGAGGGTAGAAGAAAGAACACTAATAAGACTTGGGAGTTGTAGCAATGGAAAGACAGAAGGAGAAGCTTACTTACCTCATGATTAAAAAAGGGAATGAAGAGTGAGTTATCTAATATGAGAAGGAAAGTGTAATATTAGCTTTAAACAGTAATTAAAATTAATATAAAATAAAATAAAGTGAGAGTGAAAAAGAAAAAAATATTAAATAATTAATAAAAATATAGGAGCTAAATTGGAGAGAAGTATTCCCCAGACTACTATCAACAACAAATTAGCTAAAATTAATGTAGGTGGTATGAGAATAAGAGGGAAAAAAGAAACAAAGAAAAGTCTAAGAGGTGTTTAGAGAAATGGAAAGTGATTTTGAAATGATAGACGGAGAGGGTGAGGAACAAAAACCAGACTGAGTGAGGAAAAAATTAAAATTAGGGATGTAAAGGAAGAGGAAAAAAATGGGGGATAAAGGAAAATAAAAGGGCAGACTGAAAGATAAGTAGAAGAAAGGCAAAAAAGAAAAAAAAGACTAAGATGGCAAAATTAAAATTTCAGACAAAAAAAAATTAGGAGTGGGGTCCAGGAAAATTTGTTTTTGAAATATAGAATTAGTGAAGCTCTAGAGATAACCTTGAAAAATAATGCAACAAAAACTACACTACCCACAATCAACTAGAAAAAATTGTTAAAGATGCAGAGAGAACACAGGTATTCTAACAGCTGGGCAAAAGGATGTGAAATGACCTTTAACAAGAAAATTCACTTTGAGTGTCTGGACGGGGGAGAAACGGTAAGAGTGTGGGATGGAACCAAGTTGTAGCTAGAGAGAAAACCAAATTTGAAATGAAAATATTGTAAGGGAAGAGGAAGGTAAAATGGGCTAAGAGAAATGAGAGGCAAAATATGTGAATTGAAATACACTGTAGTGTAAAATTTAGTGACTTATCATATACAAACTCACTGAATAAGAAATGAATGTTATAAAGCTATGCAGGAAAAGAAAATATCACAAGTCATGAAGAAGAGCACAGTGGCTTTTGTCTCAGTAGTCTCTTGTATTTACCACTGTTTTTTGTTTTTTTTTTCTTTCTGGATCTGCCTCTAGTGATGTCATATGTGGACCCCGTCTGAATTTAGGCAGCTATTTGATACTTCCAGTGATCTGCTGTCACAAGCTGTCCTTTTTAATTGTTAATCTGGTCACTCTGCACTCAGCAGTCAGGATTAAGCACCACAGGGTGGAGCTAAATCCCTCCTAAAGTGGGGGTTATTATTTCCCCTCAGGCTGCTGCTGGAAGGGGAGTGGTCTGCTTGAGCAGGATGGTCATGTGCATGGGGGTTGGCACTGCGTTGAGATCCTGGTGGCTGCTCTCTCAGTTCTCTCCCCTAAGCCTCTGACTCCAGTGTCTCCTCAAGCATCTCTAGTCCACTCTGCCCCGCCTTTATCTGTCTGTGGCTGTCTCCTTTAGTTATTAATCTAGTCTCACTGCACTCAGCAGTCAGGTTTAAGTACCAAAGGGCCAGTACAGAGACTTTCCTGGGGGTGGGGCTACTGTTTCCCCTTAGGCTACTGCTACTGGGAGGAGAGTGGCCTGCCTGAACACAAAGGCTACTGCCCTCTGGGGGATGACTCAGTACTGGGGTCCAAGGGACTACTTTCTCAGTTCTCTCCCCAATGTTTACATCCCTGTGTCTCCTCAGGTATCTCCAGCCCCCTCTGCCCCTGTCTTTGCTAGAGTCCCAGGTAAGTGGCTGCAAATGAAAATTTGTGTGTTGGCCCTTTAAAAGGCCCTTATGTCTCCATCCATGTCTCTGTCAGAAAGCAACCTTGCCTCTTTTCACTGCCAGTTGTTATCTGTGTATTTTTTTGGGTTCTGGTGTTCTGGGCTGGAAATCCTAGCTTAGGGTTTAGACTCCAATATTCTCTGGGGAATCGAATCAGCCACTTAATTATCACTCCAGTGCTGTCATCTGTGGGTGCCCGGCCAGTCTTCTTGAGTCTCTACCACACAGGTGGCAAACGCAAGTCCCTTGGGCCAAATCCAGCCCTCCACCTTGTTTTATCCAACCTGGCCCCTTGTTTCTACCCAGTAGCAGCACCAAGCTCCTTTCCCCTAGTTAAAGAGTAGTTACATTTATACAGTTCTCAAATTACATTCAGTGCTTTGAAGGTAACTGCAAGGCTGATGTGGCCCCCCATGAAAATGAGTTTGACACCACTACTCCACCACACTTTTTACCAGACAGGTGGTGATGAAGCTGGTTGTTCTGTATAAGTTATATGCTTCTCTCTGCTTATTGCTCAGTTGTTTGTTTTGGGTGGTTTCTCCACAATCGAATTGTAATTCCAGGTTGGTCTTGGGATGAGGTCAGTGTGACTTCCATTCACTGCTGCACCATCTCCCTTCTATTCATCAGTTGGTTCTTCTATGTGCCTTGACCAGGGATTAAACCCACAACATTGGTGTGTTTGGAATGATGCTCTAACTGAGATACCTAGCCACAGCCCTGGTAAAATCTTTTATGAAGTTTTCTCAGAGTTCGTTCTCCTGGTTGGTTGGTTGGTTGGTTGGTTGGTTGGTTGGTTGAAATGGAGATCACCCCAGGGTCAGCTTGTAAGTGTTCCTAAGTCTGTGTTCCTGAAAAAAGTGGGTGGAGTAGGACAACCTACTAACCTGTTTGCAAAATAGTATTGTTAGTTGAGGGAAAGATGGTCCACTGGGGTCTGTTTTGCTGTACTTTCTACAATGAATTAGCTCATATAAAATTGCTAAACAGGGAAATTATTCAGAATCATGCACAGGTGATATGACTTTGTATGTAATGTTCCGTAGCATGTTAATGGCTTTGCTTTGCAGTAACAGCTGCAGATCACCAACCCTACTGGTGGGGCTGAACACAGTGAACCATAGAGCAATTCAGAATTGTAACTTCCCATTCACTCCATCATTGTTCTGAGTGTTGACGGCCTTCTCTGGTCTTTGTCTCCATAACTCTGAAGCTCAATTATTCCTTGTCCTCTTTCACCATCCTTGTTATCCTATTTTTTAAAAAGTAGCTTCCAAGTATTTTCTAACTTATTTGGAATTTAACATGTCTTTTTTAAAGACACTTAATTTTTTAAAACAGTTTTAGATTCACAGCAAAAGAGAGTAGAAAGCACAGAGATTTCCCATATACTACTCACAACCACCTCAGACAGCCTCCCAGGTGGCATTAATATATAATTTATTATTACACATTAATAATTTATGTGTAAACATTTATGTGTAAGTAATAATTTACTTTTATAAAAAATTACACATTAATAACTTACTAATGTGTAATAATTAATGATTCATTGCCATTAGTGAATCTGCAATGACAAATCATTCATTCAAAGTCCATAGTTTATACAAAAATTTACTCTTGGGTTTATTCTACATTTTTTGACAAATATATAATGACATGTATCCACCATTATAGTATCATACAAAGAGAATTTCACTGTCCCCAAAATCCTTGTGTTATACCTATTCATCTCTCCTTCCTTCTTAATCTCTGGCAATTACTGATATTTCTACTGTCTTCACAATTTTGACTTTTCATGATGTCATATAAAAACAGTCCCTGAATTACAAGGATTTATTTCTGATATTTCAACGTCATGATAGTGTGAAAGTGACACGCATTTAGTAGAAACCATAGGTTTTGAAGCATCTTCTCCAACTCTCTTCTTCGCAGGAGTCCTGTATTTTAAATGTTGAATTTTATAGGATTTTTTAAAAAGTAATAGGTACATTGAGTTTTTGTAGAAGTACCCTAATTGAGTCTGAGCCATTACAAATTTTGGAATCTCAACATTACAAGAGTTAGTCTACTCTAGTTTATATAGATCTTTAGCTAAAATTACTTTTACCCATGGAGTGGGCCATTTTGAAGCAGTACTATTAGAAGCAGTGTAGAAAAGCAGTTGTGTGACCTTGAGAAAATCTCTAAATCTAATTGTCTTACATATCAAAGTAATGCAATAGGCACCGGAGAACCTTCAACAAAGTGAGCTGTGTGAAGGACATGGTTCAATAGTGACTTATAGTAGTCACTCAGACATTTCAATTGCAATTTTTATCATTGGCTTTGGTATCAAACATACCATAGTTCTGCCACTTACTATCTGGACAAACTTAGGAATGCCATTTAAATTTTTACAGCATCAGTGAAAAGGAATTGATACCTTAACTCATTGTTCCTGGGAGAAATAAATGAGGCAATGTATGCAAAACTAGTAACACATGCTGGATCACATTTAAGTAGAAAAAATGATATTCAAACACTTTCCCAGGAACAGCAACCACATTAAAAAAAAAAGAAAATCGTTTTCAGTGCTTTTCAAGTAATATCTTGAAGGTAGTTTCTGTTCTTGCATACATATAAGAATGGTTCCAGGGGATAAGAGTGAAATGGAAACGCAACTGTAATCCGTAGCAGACGTGCTAAGCTTAAGAAAAAGTAAATTTTCCAGCTGCAATACCTTATTATAATTTACCCAGGGACATGTTCATAGCAAGAAACTCTATGTTGGTAACCAGTTTATTAAAATTCTTCCTGAATTTTACTGTATTCAATTTAAATAAGGGAGATAAGACAAATAACATGCATCAAAATAAATTTTAGAACTTGAGAAGTAAATAATACAAAATAAAGAAATTTAAATAAATAATATATGAATACTAATTAGTTACTAGTCTTCAAAAAAAAACTTTTTGATCATAATATTATAGAGATAAACCATAAAAAGAAAGTTTAACAAATATGACTTCCTAAAAGAATTTTTGTCAAAATATTTGACTCTTCTATGCGTCCACCTAAAAGATGAACAACTAATTAAGAAAAATTGAGTAGCATATATATCAGACAAAGGATTAATAATATTAATGCTCTCATTCTATTATAATCTTCTCTATAAGAAAAAGAGAAACATTTATATAGAAAGATAGTTGATGGACTATGTATTTGTATCCCCCTACAATATCTCATCTTATTTGTTGACATCATAAGACTCATAAGATGGTATTAGGAGGTGGGGCCTTTGGGAGGTGATTAGAAGAACCTCATGGATGGCATTATTGTTAATGAAATCCCAGGTTGCTCTTTCACCCCTTCTGCCACATGCAGACACATTGAGGAAATAGCTCATTGTGATAGATTGTCCTCAGATAATCTATCAGTGTCTTGATCTTAGACTCCCAGCCTCCAGAACTGTGAGAAATAAACTGCTGATGTTTATTAGCCCCCCAGTCTATGGTATTTCTTATTATAGAAACCAGACTAATTACAACATAGGGTTAAATGTCAAATTGAGATAATTCATTGCACAAATATTTATTAAGCAACTAGTATACTCTAGTATATGCTAGTTTTGAGCCTTGCAAAGATTTGGAGACAGGGATAAATTGTAGGTTCACAAAACCAACAGCATAGTCAAGATATCTGAGATGGAAATAAACTTAAGGTAATCAAAGAATAGCAAGACCTAAATGGCTGGAGCAGAATAATAGGAAAGGTGGTTAGAAAGTAAGAAGATCCAGATAGATCATGTGGGACAACTGAAGCAATAACTATACTTTCATTATAACCTCACTAATAATAACATACATGCAGAGTAAAAATATGAGACAATATTTTACCTATTGAACTGGCAAGGATTTAATGATTGTGTGTATTGTTGAAGAGGCAGTGAGTGCTAGATATTCTCAAATTTCCCATAAGAATGAAAAGATGTACTTCTTTACCAGACAGCAATTTGGCAACTGTATCAAGAGGCTTAATATGTATTTATGATATTTGACCAGTTAATATATGTTGATAGAATTCTAGAAATTATGCTGATGAAATTATTGAATATATATATGCACACAGATTCTCATATGTTGTTTAAAATAATGCAATATTGGAAATAAACTAATGTACAGCAATAAGAGATCATTGTATGGTACAAAGATAATATTTTATCCAGAAATAAAATAATAGTTTTTAAAAAACTACTTAGTAAGACATAAAATACTTTGAATAATATGTGGAATGGAAAAAGGCAATTAAAAAAAGAAATAGACCTGGCCCTGGCTGGCGTAGCTCAGTGGATTGAGCATGAACTGCGAACCAAAGCATCGCAGGTTCGATTCCCAGCCAGGGCACACGTCTGGGTTGCAGGCCACAGCCCCCAGCAACCACACATTGATGTTTCTCTCTCTCTCTCTCTTTCTCCCTCTCTTCCCTCTCTAAAAATAAATAAATAAAATCTTTTTTTAGAAAAAGAAAGAAATAGACCCGATGTAATTTTTAAAAAAACAAATGAGCAAGAACATAGCAGTGCAAGCAGTAATTAGGGATTGTGTGAGTTTTATCTTTCCTTTACATGAACTGTGTTTTCCCAATTTTGCGTAATTGTAATGTGTTACTTTTATAGTCAGGAAAATCAAACATTATTATGAAAATAAAGTTTGCATTCAATAACTTTTTATTTTTTATAAATGTAGTCTGTGTTGAGTTGTCCTGGTAGTGAGTTGTATGTACAGCTTGTTGGCTGTAGACAGAACAAAGGCAAGAAAAATGCAAAGTGTTCTAGGTGTATTTTTGAAAAGGGTTATCACAGGATAATGGGATCTTAGATGCCAAGGGACTATGGGAGTCACTTAGTCAAAACACTGTTTTAAAGATGAGGAAACTGAGACACAAGAAAGATAAGTAGTCTGCCAAGGACTCAACAGTGAGCTAATGGCAGAAATTAGACTAAAAACCTCTACCTCTTGCTTCTAAGTCTGTTTTCCTGTATCTCAGTATACGTCCTCAAACCTAACAGCAGTATTACCAAAGTTTCGGAAGAAGAAGAAACCTACGGCTAGGGGATAGATACCTCTACTGTGCTGGAAGAATATCTTTAGTGAGGTAGAGACAAAGATGATCAAAAGAACTTCAATTGACAATGTGACCATTTGTGGACAGAACTAAGTGCAAAGAAGAAAGAAAATCATTGAGAGTCATGATATAGTGAATGGGCTAACTACACTATAGAGCAGTGACTTTCAAGCTTTTTTACGTCATGATACAAGTACACTAATAACTAAAATTCTGCGGCACACCAAAATATATATTTGTTGCCAATCTGACAAAATATATAGGAATAATTTTGATTCATTCACACAAGATGGTTATTGTTGTATTAGCTGTCATTTGTTTTACTTTATTTTTATTATTTACACTATTACAAATGTCCTTAGTCTCCCCTCCTTTGCCCATCTACCCGTGTTCTCACTCCCTGCTTCCTGCTGGCCATCACCACGCTGTTGTCTATGTGTATAGGTTATGCATATAATTCCTTCACCTTCTTTCATCCAGCTCTGGTTTTCCCCCACCCACTCACAGCTGTCAGTCTATTTCATGTATCTATGCTTCTGCTTCTATTTTGTTTGTCAGTTTATTCTGTTCATTAGATTCTACATATAAGTGAGATCATATGGTATTTGTCTTTCTCTGACTGCTCATTTCACTTAGCATAATTTATTTGACAAGCTAAGGGAAAAGAGGTCAGTGACCCTGACTAAATAATCAGATATTGCATGTTTTAAAAATTCTGGCTGGCACATGAGTTGAAAGTCACTGCTTTAGAGTATCCATTTTTATTAGAATAAGTTCAGCCAGGGAAGGTAACAGGAGCAGCAAAACTAGAAACTATCCTATTCATTCTTTAAAAAATGAAAACCAAGTGATCTAGAACCAAGAGGGAGGGGTCAGATAAAATGCCTAGAGATGGTATGTTGGGGAAAGGATATCCCTAAGGTCTCTTTTTTCCTTATAGTTTTATATACTGAAATTCCTTATATAATGAAGTGTTATTCTTGTATTTTAAGAATCTACATTGATAGTTCAACATAGTTATTTCTGCCATCATATGCTTCAAATATATTATCCTCATTCTTGAAATGCTAGCATCTGAATGGTGTAGCAAATATAATTGTAATGCAAGACTGGTAGTACAATTTAGTAATTCCAGTAGTAATGCTGAATTTCAAATTAGCACAGTGAAGAAAGAAGTTACCACTTGACAGATCTATATATAATTCTAATTCATCACTTATTAACGTTGGGTAAAAGAGCCTCTGACACTTTATCAATTCTACCTAATAGAACTGAAAGGATACAATGAGGCAATGTATGTGAAACACAGGGAACAGTATTTGGAATATGAGAGGCACAAGATAATCACTAGAGGCTCTTTCCATCTTCCTTATGTTTGAATGTGTACACTACTGCCTTCGCTTCATCCTTTCTATTCTTTATAAATATGATTAGAGTATTCTGAACTGGGAACCCACTTTATGATCTCCAGTGACACTCCTGCAGATCTGTACATCTCATGGACACTCAGTGCTTCTTGGCCAACTCTTCCACAACACTAAAGATGAAGTTAAAAGCTTACTCTGACAGGTGAGCAGTTGAAATTGCCTGTTGAGCACTGAAATGGATATCCACAAACCTACCATGATGTCATAGGTGCTGCATAGATATCAGAATGTGTGTGTGTTTTGCTTATGTGGAGGAAGGAAGGTACTTTTGACAAGCAAAATCACTGAATCAATGGAATAATGAGCAGTGTAATGATGGATTTTACTGCACGTGTTGTCTGCACGCCTTAGAGGCACAAACAAACCCACAGGAGGACTTGCAAATTTCAATTTTCAATTCCTTCCCACTGAGCATGAAGCGAAATGGAAAAATAATTGTCGATTTGAATTTTCTACTATATTTGGTGTAAAGGATATTAACTTTGAAAGTAAAGGAATTCATTTATTCTCCACATGGCTATAATCTAATCCTGTTTTTGATGAAAATATCATGAGTGTGGAAGCCACAAACTAGTGAGTCTATCTCCATACGCATAACCTACATCCGCACGCTTAGCTATAACCCTTTTGATTATCCCTAGGAATCAGTTTCCCAATTTTAATATTTTTAACCTTAGTATATATGCATAAGAATCACCTGTGGAGATTTATGAACAATACAAATTCCAGGTCTGCCATGAATTCTAATTCAAGTGTCTGTATGTTTCAATGAACATCTCAGGCATTATTGGGGCAGACGGTCATCCCTCATACATTTTGAGAGACTGCTGCCTGGTGTTTCCTGTTACTTCCTTCTAGTGGGGCCTTCTGCCAGTTCATCATCCTTCCCTCTATTGTTCTTCACTGAGAAATATTTTCTTTCTTTAATTTTTAGCAATCTTTACTGTTATTTTGCTTTTCTAATTTATACAGTTAATGTGAAACATCTTCACTTGGCTTCTGGAACACACAGTGGCCTGCTTTTTCTCTCATAGTTTTGGCCAATTATTCTCAGTAGCCTTACTTATCTTGCCAATCTCTCAATGATGATATTCTCAAGGTTCAGTCCTTGGATTTTTGTGTTTGTTTGTTTTCTAAATCACTCTGTAAACAATCTTACTCATCTCATGGCTTGCATATCCAACTGTATATTTACATCTCCACTTGGATGTTTAAAAAGAATTTCAAGCTTGTCATGCCCAGAACTGTGGTCCTGATATCCCCTCAAACCCAATTTTTTTGCAGTCTCCTCCAGTTTTCCAGTTGCCAAAATTTTTCTCTTATACCCTGCATCCAATCCACTAACAAATGCCTTGAGTGCTACTTAAAAATGTATTTATAATTTGAATACTTCTTACTATTCCCAACTCTCCCACTCTAGTCTAGTTACCACCATATCTCTCCTGCATGAGTCAAAGCTTTTTCACTGATCTGTCTCCCTGTTCTTACTACAACAGTTGGAATGGCTTTGTTAAAATACAAGTCAGAGCATGTTACTCCTCAAAACCCAAAGACTCATCTCATTCAGAGTTAAAACCAAAGTCCGTACTATGCCCACAAGGCTCACAATAATCTGGCCACAAGGCCACTTACTTTCTTCCAATTGCCCCCTTATTCCTCTACTTGAGCCACAATGACCTCCTCACAGTTCCTGGAACATGTTGTCATGTTCCCACCACAGAGTATTTGCAACTACTATCTCCTCTCTGGGATGTGCTTCGCTGAGATGCATGTGTGGCTTGCTCTCTTACTTCTTTCAGAGGTTTTTTTGCCTACAAAGTCACTTTCTCAGAGGAACCTTTCCTGAAGTTTCAGCGCTTTCCTCCCTCTCTTAACTATTGGCAGTCCGTAATCACACTCCCTGCTTCTACCCTTAGCTCTTATTCTATCCTGACAGAATTTTTACCTGTATCACCCATATTTGAATGTTAGTCCTTTGAGTGTGTTGTTTATTACCATATTCCTGCCACCTAGAATGGTGCCAAAGACTAGCACACATTCAATAAATACTGCATGAATGACTTAATGAACAAATATTTAATTCCTGAGACCCTGTAATCCATTAAATTTACTTCTAATATTTTCTCCACTTCTGTCCTTCATATTTATTTTCCAATCTCTTTTCCCACAAATAAACATATACCAATACCTTTATGTGACCCAAAATGTACAGTTTTCTATCTAATACTGTTTGACTGTTAACTTCTTTTGCTATTAAAATGATAGTTTTCACTTTTGTATCACCTTCCACATGATGAGCACTAATGTAATCAATTTCTAATACAAATGCTATTTCCTCACTTTACAGATCAGGGAAGGATTCTTTGAGTGAGTAGCCAAAAGTTTTCTCTTATACCCTGCCTCCAATCCACTAACAAATGCCTTGAGTGCTGCTTGAAAATGTATTTATAATTTGAACACTTCTTACTATTCCCAACTCTCCCAACTCTAGTCTAGTTACCACCGTTTCTCACAGTAGTTTTTGTCACATTTAGTGATCATTCTTTTATCCTTCTCCATCTGTCCCCTCAATGGGCTTTATTTTCTCATCAAGCATGCTCTACCCACTCATGCCGATGCCTCATCACATTGTCCCTCATGCGGTTGCCCCATGTTCAAAGCACTCCAAAATCTCAACTATGACACATTATCCTCCCAAGGTCTACGTCATATACAACCAGCTTGGCTCTTTCTTTTAAAACTTGTACCTTGAAACTTGTCCTACATTTGCACTTCTCCTAGTTTTCCTGATTGAGGAAAGGTGTTACCTATCTTTGTAGTTTTTTATGTCATTTTGCCTTAAAAATCTCTCCTTTTTTCTCTCTTTCTCTACATTTCCTTTCCTCAGGTCTCTCAACAGTTAAAAAACCTCAAATTCCAACCCCAGTTAAAAAATGTGGCATATAAGCCAGAAGTAATTGTTATAGCCAATGTCAGCAAAAAAAACTGGATAACTCTTTGTTTCAGAATGCAACTATTGGCTCATTAATCTGGCAAAATTCTTTGCATAGTGTAAAGGCACTAATACATGTGCCAAGCACCTCCCTTTAAATTTTTGCTGGGTAAATGTATCTGTGGCAATGATACAATAATTACAAGGCACATTTTAGAGGACAATGACACCTGCATTTGTAGTACACCTTTGTGCAGCTTTTAATCATAAATACTAAAGGTAGGATACCTGACCTTATCAGGGAAAGGGAAAAAATCATGATAAGTTATTATTTTACAAATTAATCATGTTCTTCTTGCTGAGATTGACCTTAAGGCAGACATTGCTAATGAGAAGACAGTAGCACCCTGACAGAACAAAATTCTAATCTTTAGTAAATATTTTAATGCTTATATCTCTCAAAATAAATGCCTTTTTTTCTTCACAATTTACCAACAATGTTGTAAGATAATATTTTGTAAAGTCTTGCTTCCTTTAGAGCATACTGGAGCTTCACAATGTTCCCTCTGCATTTTTATTAGAAAAGGGAAGAGGCTGAAAAATGGGATTATGAAGGTACTTGCATTAATGCACTAATTTTCCTAGAGATGAAGGTGGGTTTTATAGTCATAGCGTACTGAAGCATACCCTCTTAATATATGGTTGGGTTTTATGTTCAATAATTCCCTATGAAAAGGGAAAAACAGTTAAAGTTACTGATTTATAAAAGGAAAATATATGTAATACATTTAAAATAATGTATATCTTTTTGATAACATAGTTTTTCTACTATTGAATATCAAATTCATTGAACTATAGCAGCCAACAGTGATGAGGAAGAATAACAAGTGGAAAATCTGGAAGCAACTTCAGTTATTTAGTGTTTAAGTGTGGACAAAAATCTCGCCACAGATTTTAGAATGAAAACTCATACATCAGATTTTTAGCTAAGAGCTTGTCAGATAATTGCAGATTCATATAGCAATAATCTTTAAGTATCCATCAACATTCTGAAAGTAATCTATTGAACTGCAAATAATTTATTCAAAGTATCAAACCAAAAACCATCAGTTTTAATACACATGTCTATCTGGTAGGAAATACAAACTATTTTGTAAAAGAATGATTGAATATTTGAGAAGTTTGATTCAATGTGAATGTATTCAAGTTCTAGCATCTATCAGAAAATTCACATAGTTGAACATAGCTAGTATGAGTCTTAAGATATGTCATTATTTTATGTACTCTTGATAAAGGGGAAAACTGTCAGACTACTAAACTAATCAATATTTTGTTGTCTTTGGAATGTTATGCTTATTCAAATAACTCTTTCAAGTTGACTCATACATAGATTTTAAAATTACTCCTGTGCATAAATAAAATAAAAAAATATTAGTAGAATACTTCGGTTTAAATCACTTAGTATATGGTAGCATTTCCATTTTTAATAACTCCCTGTGAAAAGAAAAAAGTTAAAGTTGATGATTTATAAGAGGATGCATATATAATAAATAATTAAGAATGTGTGTATTTCTGAGATAACATCTTTTCTGAAACAACTTCTAATTCAGAATACAACTCTTCTTAATAGTTTTTGGTTGAGAATGATTGAACTCTGTTTTTTTCCACATGATGCTATTTTCTGGGCCATTGAGTGTTTATGGTGCAGCATTTATTAAGGCAGCCTCCACCGTTGTCTTTGAAGTCTTCTCCCCATCCAACAAGGCCATTCTGTAAGGTTTGAGGCTCCGGCTCTCTCAGTCTTACCAGAGGTGTCAAGTGATGTCAACCACGTTACGACCACTTCTTAACTGAGAGTGTCGGAGAGAAGCACAGATTTATCCTGATTTTAGAATTGTTTAAAATGAGAAAAAGACATGTATATTAAAATTGATGACATATGGTATACTACTTGCAAAATATGTCAAGTAGTTTTTGTTTTTCCTACCAGGGACAATTTCACATACAAAAAGCTTATTTCTACAAGTACAGTAGTTTCTGACTTACCCGTGGGGGTATGTTCCAAGGCCCATAGTTGATGCCTGAATCCATGAACAGTGCCAAATCCTATATAGAATATATATGGCAATGATAAAGTTTAATCTATAAATTATGCACAGTAAGAGATTGACAACATTAAGAAACAAGCCAGTCAGAGAAAACAAATACCGTATGATCTCACTTATATATGAAATCGAGTGAACAGAATAAACTGGCAGACAAGACAGAAACAGGGGTGTGGACACAGAGAAGAGACAGATAGCTGTCAGAGGGGAGGAAGATTGGGGAACTGGCTGAAGGGAAGTGAAGGGACTGAGCAAAAATCATGTATTGAAGATACAAAGTCATAAACAACAGAGTGGTGATAGCCAGAAGGAAAGGAGGGACAGGACTAGGTGGAGGTGGACAAAGGTGGGAAAATGGGGATGGGAAGAGACTTTGGGGTGATGGGTGCATGATGCAGTGTGCCGATAATGTTTTATTGAGTTTTACACTTAAAACCTGTATGGTCCTGTGAACTAGTGTGACCCCAATAAATTCAATTTTGAAAAATAGCACAATTAAAACAATATACTATAGTACAAGTTTTGTGAATGTGGCATAATTAAGTAATATAGGGATTACCGGAACACAAGGAATGTGATACCATGTCGGTGGATCTGATAACTGAGGTGACCACAGGGTGAGCAGCAGACAGGTAGTGTATACAGCATGGATATGCTGGACAAAGTGATGATTCACATCCTAGGTGGGATGGAGTGGGACAATATGAGATTTTATCGTGCTACTCAGAATGGCACACCATTTGAAACTTATGAATTGTTTGTTTCTGGAATTTTCTATTTAAAATTTTCAGACCATGGTTGACCAATAGTGAGTAAAAGTCAAACTGCTGACTAGAGGGGACTACTCTAGTATGCAATGCCTCCTGTTTTAATGTTTCAGCGTTTCCACTTGCCTCATCTTTTGAGTAGTCTCCTTCGGTGTCTAGTTTAGTTGATCAGCATCCCCCTCCGTATAGTGGCCATAGAATTCAATTTAAACAAGTTATACAGCATTCTTTAATACAACTGTTTCAGAACTTGTAACATATTGTGGTCATCTAAGTGTGGCAAATCATGTAGCATTTTTAAAAGTTATTTGATCACAGAACTTTTTAATAGTATATGTTATAGTATTTGAGAAAAAAGATACTTACAGTTAGCTAAGATTCTTTGGAGGGCTTCTCTGTGGTGTCTTGTCTTTGCTATGTGGCACTATAAATTTCTGGAAATCTAGGGTTGAATGTGATGTTAATACAGGTAACTCCCTATTTATCCAGTATTATCAAGGAAAATGGTCATCGTGCACATGTTAAGGTAATGGAATCTCATTTGTGCACAGAATTATTGGCCTTCTATCATACATTGTGATTACACAATTATATAACACATGTTTGTGTTGTAAACTGACTTAAGTCAACAAAGTCATGAGACAAATTCTAAGATTTTGTGTAAATATTGGCCATATTTGACAGTTAAGGTAAATGAAGGCTAAGTTTTCTCTCCAAAACTTTTCTACTAGTTGTTACATTACAATATAAGCACATATGTGCCGAACATATAAGTATTATTAGCAAACAAGTGGAAAAACAAGTAACCAGTTTTTAGAGCTACCCTTACACCTGGAGACAGGCCAATCCTGCTCTAACACCCAAACCAGCACCTTGTACGACAGACTCACTCTACGCTGAACACAGCGGCATCCGACAGTAGGACTAGCTGACCTTGTGACTGAGTCAGGGTACAAGGCACTCTGTGAAGTGGGAGGGTGCAAGTCCGAAGGGAGGATGCTAGTCAAGACCGAGCTCTGCACCAAAAGCAGCCAACTGTTGACCTTGCCGAATTCTCATACCACACTCATTCAAGAAGAACAGGTCTCATCAATATTTCTCACCAGCCACATGTATAGGGCACTATTCATTTCACAAATGAAAAATTATTTCTAGCATTGCTTATATAACTCAACAAAATCCTGATGTATATATTTAGATAAAGGGCTAAACCTCTGCAGAGTTAATTTCTGACAAAGATTTTTTTACGTGCTAACCAATTATTGCTTGAGTTCAAAGTGGAGTTACCTTGTATACCCATACATATGTCATTATTGATATTCAATTGTTTTTAATGTAAATTCCTATGTTGATAGTGTAAAACTTTACCATACTAGATAGAATATAGCCAATGAATTTTTTATTTTATGATAATTTAACACCATTATTATATGTTTTAATTAATGAAGCATTTTATAGATATCCATGAGCCCCCAAAAGACATTTCAGGATATTTGGAAGCATAGTAAATAATCACAGACTGCTATGTTGAATTTTAGATTCTTTCTATACATTTTCTCTTGAAATATCCTCCCATACTCTCAATTCTTTTTTATTATTCAGTTTGCTACTTAATAGAAAAACCAGATATTGGAGCTGTTTAAAATGACTCACAAAGTAAGGCCAAGCTGGTTCTGAATGAGAACCTAAAAGTTTCCCACAGAGTAAGGCACACAGACATTTCAGAATAGTGTTTTGACATCTAGTTTGGCTATTTGGAGATTGCTCCTTCAAGTTCCTTCAAGTTGATGAATAAGTTATTTTTGAAACTAAATAACTTATGAAAAAAGTTATACCAGATTGTATCAGCCTTAATATTTTTATATTTTTTCCAGTAATGTTTGGTCTCAAAAGTGAATTCAACAACTTTCCAGAGCTTATTAGAATTAATATTGTGCTAGAAAAACAACTACATCAAGTTTAATGGAAAAATATATGTGACACCCTAGCACTATTGAGGATGTTGGGCAGATTTAGAAGATAATTAATTTGCATATTTTTTGTCTTAATATAAGATCACCCTTGTCTATGCCTTAGAACCATGTGAAGACTGCTGCTGTGCTTTAATGAGGGTTTAGACAGCACTTTTAACTAAATACATTTGAAAAAGATGTGAAATAGAACTATTAAAGCTCCCCAGCTTTGCTATATATAAGATTATTGTTCAGTGATCTCTTATTGTATTATATCTCCTCCAAGATTAGTTAGTGAACAATTATAAAATCTTAGAGTTGGGGAAAAAACAGTTATAAGGATTTTCAAAACTTCTTAATGAGGTAGCTTCATTTTTAATACTCAGCATTTATGTAGTTCCCATGATGATACTTTTAGTAATTAAAAAGGAAAAAAAAAACTTCTGCCTTAATATACAATTCATTCTGCTCTCAAACAGGTCAAATTAGTTATTTTTAAAACAGTGTATTAATTAGAATGTGCCTCTTAATAAGAGCATATATATACATTACAGAAGAAGAACAGTTTATTTACTCTTCCATTTAATAGATCTTCAAGTCTTCAAGTACACAAAGGCAATTTGGGGGTCTCTCTGCACCCTTCACCCCTACTCCAGCTCTGTCTCCACTTCACATCTCACGCCTTTATCTTCATAGTTTTTAAGACATGATTTCCGCACAGATACTTTTCTGTTCCTGGGGCTTCATCATTATGCATACTAGTTTTTCTACACTTACGTATGTAGTCCAGATGGATTGTAAAACTAACTAATTTAGTGAATTACAAGTTGGACAGACTTTTTCTGCCTTCATTACCTTGAAATGACCTACTTCTTTCCTGTGGTTTCCAGCATCCTTTCTTTGTCACATTTTTATTGTTTTTCACTTTGTCCAGTCCATTCTTGAGATTGCATCTCATTGATTGTTCTACATAAAGTCAGCAAGCTTGCTATTCTTTCAAAGCTTCCTGAGAGGTTTAGAGTTTCACTCCAGCCAACTCTAAATCAGAAATATCCAACAACAGTTTGGACCAGAGCTGGCTTCTTATAGTTTTGACAGTGGTTTATGCTCAAACATGAAGAATATAATCATGAAATATATGTCATGGCTTTTCAAAGATGCCACATTATGTAACACTTTAGAGTCACGTGTGGACTCTTTAATTAGTCACAGTATATAATATTGAAAACTACTCACTTGTTAGATTATATTGATGACAAAACTGCATATTGTCCACCCTCATCAAAAGTCTCCCTTTTGAAATTTGAAATTTCAAATGGGGCACTTTTCCAGTCTTTTCTCAGGAAACACATTTCTTGTGGCCTCAAAAGAAAAAAAAAGAACATCTAATAGAAAGATCAGGGTCAGTGTCTAGTCAGGGTCAGTTTTTAATTCTGATAATTTTTTTCCTACTGTAAGTTAGTTTATTCAAAGTAAACTATATTATTCACTTTGCACAGTGCTTTCAATACATATTTCTCTTTCACATGCATTTTTTCTTTTATAGATTAAATATAAAGAGGAAAGTCTGAAAAATAACCAAGATTTTAGAGTGTAAAAGATGACCTCAATTTCAAACTTTCAAAAGCAACAACTTGATGGAAAATAACACACATGAGGTGGGTTACCTCCGTTAGGGACAAAAATAAAGTTGCTCATTAATAAGGGTGATATACTCACTCAAGTTTTAAATGTTCTCATATTAAAAACTTCAATATTGGTTTGACAAAAAAGGAGAATAAGTATGCAATATGGAACTGCAAGGGATATAAATATAAGAAAAGATTTTCTTGAATGAAATAAAACTCTCACTCAAGGCAAGGAGCATTTCAAGATCTGAATACCAATTTTTTGCTTAAGAAATGGCAAGGTAAGAGGAGAAATCATAGTATGGCAATTCACTGGACATAAGCCAATCACCTAAAGATAAAAGTGCAGAATTCTAAAGAAGATTGGCAGACATCCCAGATCAATTAAGGAAGAAATCCTGCAGTATGGCAGCATACTCATCTTTTAAACCTTAAATTTAGATAATGCAGCTGAAGGGTGGATATATGAAAGTGAACCCATACACAAGCTGAAGGAAAGTTATAGATACAGGGATTCTTTCACATGGTAGACTTAGAACTTAAGGTCTCACTCTATTGAGCTGAATCACTGGTTAATTCAATGAAATGAGGAAACTAATGCTTGACAGAACAGAGTATCTGGTTGACTGACTGAGGTTATTGGTTATTAGTGAATCAAACTGATAGTCTCACCTATAGCATTTTTAAAAGTTCAACTCTGAAAATTACTGTTCAAAATGTGCTAGCACTACAGATGAATAAATTGTATTTGACATGCTATGTAGGAGTCTAGGTAAAATGTGGTAATTGTGTATATATATTATGTGTCGAGTAAACTATATAGTGTAGTATAAATTGAACAAATATGGGTTTATGATTATATCATCATGTACTGTGATTTTCTTCAAATTAGGGCCTGGAAAATAGAAATTAGGTGTGCCTTAGAATGTACCAAATTGAAAGAAACATCATTACAGTTGCCTTGTATTTTTATGGTGTACATAGAGCCTGTGCCACAGAAATGGCAGTTTGAAAGATAAATACTTAACAAGAAGGAACTCCGTGTCATGGTCTGTGAGGAAAGGCAATGCTCAGGGCATGTGCTTCCTCAATAACTGGAAAGAAAAGCAAATTAATGCTGCTTTGAAATGAATTAAGTAAATCAGTGTTTTAATTTTCTGAAGAGCCCTAATTTCAAAGTAATTTCCTCCCTCCTCAAACACAGAGAATGTAATACTTTAAAGAGAAGATGCTTAAAAAGTCTTTCTACAACTTATTTTACTTTTAATAAAAATGGGAATAAAAGAATAAATGTGATACATATGTATTGACAAATATCTCAGCTAAAATACAAAAGATAACTTCAATTAATAGAAGACAGTCATTGGATGGGTTAAAAATGGTGTGCTTATAATTGGTCAGCATAATTTAATAATATATTTTATATATACTTGATACAAAATATTCTGTAACCATGTTGGTATTCTAGTTCTTTCAAATCATTTGGAACAATTTAGAATATTTGCCAGTTTGTAGTTTTATGAATAATTAATTTCATTCTTTGGCACCAAATATTCAAAATAATATAATGTCTTATAATATTTTGAAAATAAACTAAGTTTAATCTAATTTTTCTGAGTCAAGTCATAGGTAATAATGTTTTAGCTAAATGTCTTGAAGCATTGTAGTAAATTTCTTTTCCAAATTTGTCATACTTCTAATCAACTATATTTCATCTATATAGTAATTCCTAACACTAAAACATGTTTTCCTTATCTGTATTTCATCCACTGATTTCTTGAAAAGAAAATATAATTTTGAAAAATAAAGTAACTATTAATGTTAAATGTTAATATTAAATTAGTCTTTGAGCTATCATTTTATTATATATTAATGGAATTTTAAAATTTGCAGAAAAGTTTTATTCTTGTATATTATCAGACTTTCTAACAGCTATTTAACATGCATTTGAGGCTGATAAATGTATATATATAACACATGGTAAAAAAAAATAAGAAAAGCCCCAACTGGTGTGGCTTCATGGGGTGGGCGCTGTCTTGCAAACTGAAAGGTCACCAGTTTGAATCCCACTCAGGGCATATGCCTGGGTTGAGGATCAGTCTCTAGTTGGGGGCATAAAAGAGACAGCTGATCAATGTTTCTCATACATAGCTGTTTCTCTCCATCTCTTTCCCCCTCTCTTCCCCTCTCTCTAAAAATAAATACATAAAATATTTTAAAAACTATGAGTACAGGTGAAATTTTAAAAGTGAAACAAAATATTCAAATTGTTGAAATAACAACAATTACTTAAAGGTAATTCATTATGATGCTTCCATTTCACAGGAAGGGATCTAAGCCCCATAAAAATTCAATGTTGACCAAACTTATTAGTCTAGTGACAAAGCAGAATTCAGGATGTCAAATCACAGTGTTGTGCTTTTTCTGAAATCTAAGGAGGAGAGGATAATAACAGAGCGATGTCCTCTTTGAATGGAGTAGTCTTCACGACATCCCTTCCTCAGTCAAGGAGAAGGTCCTGCAATGAGTTGTAAGTTAGAAGTTTACTTAATAAAAAAAAAGGCTGTGGTGTGAGACCCTTGCAGAATGAGAAGGCTTCAAAGAGACTCATTTTCCACCATCACTTTATGAGTTAGAGAAAGAAGCCAAGCATATTTGAAAATGTAATGGAAAATGTCATTCTTCTGCCTTAATAATGGAAGGAAAGAATATATGATAAAGATAGTATCACATCCTAACCTACCCTTTTTTATCAAATTATTACAGCTAGAATATTTGTTTGAGATAAATGTCATTTTAAATCAATCTGTGATAAATTGCTGTCATATTTTTTGAAAATTTCTAAATGTACAGTTATCTTTATAGTTATTTGAATGCCATTGAACAAGGGCTAAATATCAAATATTTGATTTTTGTTATTCTGAGTAGTAATAAATATTTATAAATCAGATTTCATTTTGTTGGTTCATATTCTAACTGATCTATAGGCATTTAAAATATGTTGGAAAATTCAATGTTTTGATAAGTTAGTTTGAGACACATGTGAAAAATAAGTTGAAACAGTTTATATTTTATCTTTATATCAGACCATTCCCACTCTCTTAAAATACTTTATTAAGAAACTATTCTGCATATAATAATAGCTCAGTTGATACTTTAATTTGTAAGAATTATTAAGTAACATTTAAAACTATGTTCAGAGCAACTGGTTAGGCTTGGGTGCCTAATTTTTTGGTTTTATCCTTGATTTTGGATTTTTGCTGCACTAAAAACAATCAAGGATATGCTGATTATATGTGATGTCCTTTGCTTTTTTAGCTAAATTATTTGACACTATGAATTCACAATGCTCTGTGAGTACACAGTATTTATTAGTATATTGGAAACACTACTTTGTATACTATACATTTAATATTGAATATATTTAAATAAATAATATCTTTAGCATTTTGATACATGTTATTTTTCATATATTCTCATGTCAGGAGCTGGGTATGAAATTTTAATGAGCTTTTCCAATCACTTTTTAAAAATGGTATCGCATATTTTAATTAAGCTCATAATCCAATCTCATCAATCTTTGACCCTTATATTAATATAGATATGGTTTACTTGTGTAAGGTCCTTCTCCAATAGAATGTAAACTCCAATGAATTAATGGTATTTCTCACACTTTCACTATTTTATTCCCCAGGGTACATAGATTAGGTCACAGCAAAGTACAAACATAATGCTTAATTAATGCTTGTTGAATGAATAAATGGTTAAATGCAGGTTTTATGCTTCTCTAAGCTGCCTCTTCCAGGGGTTGTTTGTATTTTGAAACAGTGTGACCAGAACTTTTTTCAGTGGCTTTCAAACTTTCCTGATCAGGCCCCATAGAAATAACTTTTATATCCCTGTGTGTGTTTGTGTGGGGGTGTGTTTGAAATAATACTTAGCATTATTATCTTCAGTAAACCCTGGTAATTAAATCTTTATTTACTTAAAAAATAATACTTGAGTGTAGAAGATTTTTAGAGCAGTGAAACACTCAGTATAATACCACAATTATGAATATGTATTGTTATATATTTGTCCAGGCACACAAAATGAACAAAACCAAGAGTGAACAAACTATCATGTAACCTTTGTGTGTACCATAAGTAACCAAGAGTGCCATCAGGTAAATTTGGGGCTTTTAGGATGTTGTTATGTAGGTTCATTGACTGTACAAATGTACCTCACTGATGGTGGTGGTGATTACAGGAGAGGCTATACGTGTGTGGACACAGAAGGGATATGGGAAATTTATATGTTCCACCCAATTTTGCTGCAAACATAAAACTGCTCTAAAATATAAAGTATTAAGAAAAAAGAATAATAATGTTGGTCTTGAAATTAATTTCATAACCCACAAAGTGACAGTTTGTGAAACACTATTTTAGACAAAAATGACAAGATGAACTACATTCATCTTTGAGTCTGCGGAAAGAACACATGTGTCCTAGTAAGCACTGGATGGTGCAATTGTGAAGTCTGTCTTTTTCTGACCTTTCTACCCTTCTCAGCTACTCCCAGCTCTCCACAGGTGTGCATCACTTACTTCTCACACCTCAGACTCTCAGAAGCTAGAAGTCCTGAAAGAAAATGACAAATGTCCTTTCCAGATCTCATGGGTGAGCAGCTGAGAAATTATGAAATTTGGACTTGAATTCAGCTACAAATAAAACAATCTAATAAAATTATCTCATGAAATTCTTACCAGAACCATAGAAACTAAGAGGAGGTGGGGGTAGGGCATATAAAAGTAGCCTTGAGAATTTACTGTACATGCACTTCACCCCATGGGCCCATGACTACTAGAGCCCTGTGAGCTAGGAAGAACGGACTGCTGTTCTCCCTGAGAAATTAACCTTGACTCAGCTAAGGTCATACATGCCCACTGGAGTTCAAAGGAAAGCACAGAATTAAGCTCCTTTGCAAGTTCGTTTTTCCACTTTTCACAGAGTGAAATCTTGGTTAAGTAGAACTAGTCAAGATTTATGCAAACTAAACACTTCCAACTGCAGCCCCCTCCCCAAACCCCACTATCACCATGGTATGAGCTGTATCTCGTGGGTAAATGAGTCGTCACTCCTGGAGAAGCACTGGGACTCTACCTTCTCCCACTTTCCTCCTGGCCACCTTGTTCTCTGCTTCCTTTCTGATGCCAGTCTAGGGTTAAGTGCAGTGTGGTGGGAAGAGTCTGGCCCACTGTCAAACCAGGCATGTTCACTTGCAGAGCGGGTTTCAGCCTGGCCAGAGAAGTTGGGTTGCTACTGCGGCTGAGAGTGAGTGCGAGCAGCGCTGGGGCAGAGCACGCAGCTGCTTCACTATCCAGCCCTGCGGCGCAAAGCCGCCTGCCCCCTGCAGCCTGTGCTGCAGCCGCTGGCCACCGGAGGGGGCGAACAAACGTCAACCTGTTGTTTGTCCCGTCACCATTTATCAACTCTCAG
Organism: Tonatia bakeri; assembly: GCA_004024845.1. Taxonomy (NCBI): domain Eukaryota; kingdom Metazoa; phylum Chordata; class Mammalia; order Chiroptera; family Phyllostomidae; genus Tonatia; species Tonatia bakeri. The sequence continues at coordinate 39,410 of PVIA01009286.1, forward strand.
CACTACAAGGAAGTGCGGCACCCACACGCGCTCAGAAAGTTCAGCATGCAGGAAGTTTGGGAGAGCTAGGCGATTAGCTCAGCGGCTGGGCCAGCGCTGGGCGAGCGCAGGCGGCAGAAGCGTGGCGTGGCACGGTGCAGCGTCAGTCCCCGGAGCTTCTCCCGGATTTTTCTTAGATTCAGTGTCCCTCAGTCGCTGATCCCAATGCACCGACTCATCCTCCTCTGTACTCTAGTCTGCGCAAACTTTTGCAGCTATCGGGACACTTCTGCAGTTCCACAGAGCGCCTCCATCAAAGCTTTGCGCAACGCCAACCTCAGAAGAGATGGTAAGAGGCTCAGATTTTATTTTTTAATTTAAAAAAAATCACTTTTTGTTGTCATTGACTCTCCACCCCCAACCCCGCCTCTCACCCCATCTATCTTCTCTCTCCAAATCTTTCATGTGGTGAATGTATTGTGCTGGAGAGGTTCCTGCCTGTCCGCAGTCCTGAGAGAGCCGCTTTTTCCAGAATGGGATTGAGAGGTGTAAAATGCGCGCTGCAGGGGATCCAGTGGGTCAGGTGGCTCATCTCCATACACTGTAGAGAAGTCATTTCGGTGTCCAGCAGTCACTGATACCAGAACCACGGACTTACAGAAAGTTGCAGGCTGCGCCGCCCATCGGTCAAGCTCTTAACCTTTTGAACTTGAAAGTCCGATGATAGATGGGGCATTTATAATAAATAGGTGGAGGGACTTGAGAGTGACTTTCTCTGGGTGATTTATTTTAATATTTATTTTAAGTGGGGGGGAAAGGAATGATACATTTCAGCCTCTCAGTCACTTCTGGAACAGAGTGACAACTATGTATTATTTATTTTGAGGAGATGGCTGTGTGCAGCATGTTTCCCCTTCTGTCCCCAAGGTGACTTTCCCACTGGGGTTCAAAGTGGCTCAGAAACTCAGAGTCCGGGAGAATAGGGGTTATAGGGTACCATGTGTACCGCAGGGGTACTGAGTTTCTGCTATTGGTTTCTTACCCAGAAGGCTTTCCAACTGTTTGCAAAAAGGGAAGCTCTTTAAACATCTCTTCTAAGCAAGGTCCCAAGCAGGCTTGTTTGTTTTCCTTCACTCCAGAGAACACCTGGTCATCAGGTCCCAGTGATTTTAATTGAGTTTATTTATTTTCTGGGTCTCCACCAAGATCCGAAGTTGATTTATTTCTCAATTCTCAACTACAGCTGATGTTGCCAGTATTTTGAAGCTGTTTCTGTCACCTATCTGAACTGACCTATAGACTTTTGTATTTTTCCCTCATCAGTAATATTTTCCTCTTTCTCTGCTCATTTAAAGTTCTAACGCATCCCCGGAGGAGATCACCAAGCTAATCTTAATGGGGTCACTGTTTGAGCTGGCAACATTTGGCTCTTCTCCCGTAAACTCATATTAGCCACCTTATTCCCTTACCAGTTTCTTTCTTGGTATGTCCTTAACTTGGGCTTCACTGAAAGGCTTTTGGATTTTGAAACAAATGAACAGAAAAAACTTTATTATATTTTCTGACAACAAGTGGACTGTGGATTTCAGTATGTCCAAGTTATCCGAAGTGGCATATTTGTGTAGGGGCTGTAGGAGGCCACAGAGTCAACTCCTGACCAGAAGATCCCCTATTTTATAGAATTACTTTACTACAGTGTAATTATAACTTCCCAACTTAGTTAAAGCACAGAATATTCTTATTAAACTTAAAAAAAGGTTTAGGCTCAAGAACAATGTTTTATAGTTTTGTTCCTTTTGGAAACTCATTACTGTTTCCAAAAGGAACAGTTTTCTAGCTGAGTTTTAGTTTTGTTAATGTTTGCACTTTATATGCCCTTTCAGCTGCACAAAGTAAAATGCCATTTATAATTTGCATGACTTCATAGCCATAATTTTGTAATCTTTGGCCTCTCAGTATCAGTTACAAGAAGTCAAGGACGGAATATGAAAAATATGTAACCATTGCCCATTAACCCAAAATTCCAACTAAAACCAAATCATGCAGCTCATAATACTTTTTGGGGAAAAGAGTAATCTCATTTTGTTTTCTGTGTAAAAACTCTATCTAATCTATATGACAAATGATTTGTCTTATCAAAATTTTTAAACTTATGCTGGATTTATTTCTTCATATTTTAGCTAAGACCCTTTTACAATTACTCTTACAGTAGGCACACACACACATATACACATTGGTTAGATTGTTTGATACTATTATTAATGTCAATCTCTTCCTATAAATGAGACTGGGAAAGGGGAAAAGATAGTTTACTTAAAAGAAAATTGTTATATACAGACTGAAAAATTTTAACTTGCATAAAGTGTGGTTAGCTTGGGGAATCTTCAAACGGTAGACTATTCTTAAGTGTTATAGAGCATGCATCTCAAAAAGAGGCAAGATTGCCCCACAGGGTCAAAATTGAATCTTAGGAGGTGAAAAAACTCTTTGATATTACAATGGTTTGTGCTCCTTCTAAGGGCCAGTACATACAAACAGATTAACAGTCTATCTGTACTGTTAATATTTCATAGGGAAGGCGATGTGGTTAGGAAAAAAATCTAAAAAGGCTCCTTAAATGGAGATGGACAATCATGTAAAAATTTGAGAAACATTGCCGTAGAGTTTGGAGGAGAAAGTAAGAATAGAGGGTCTTTGAAAAAGTCTAGACATTGTCTGGAAAAATCTTAATAACATCAGTTGAGCTGACAAGAGAGAGTAACATTAAATTAAACCTTTGTTCTGATTCCAGGCATTTTTAATTTGTCTCAGAGTTTCCTAATGCCTCATTAATAGGTCCGTACTCTCAATCTTTTGACTATCAGATTAAGATAGGGTATAAGCTTGGGAAGGGCATGGACATGGAATATAATGAGGGGAAATATATTAGGGTTTCTAGATGATCTGGCCCTCAGATTTCAAATGGCAAAAAGAAAAGAAAAAAAAACACAACAACAAAAAATTAGACATGACCCTTGAATGGGGGTTTTAGGAACCATTACCTAATGCTGGAACTCTCATTACACTTGAGTGCCATTGGTGTCTCCCTGCTGACCCTGTTAGCTGCTGTCTAGTGTCAGGGTGAAGAATGGAACAACTAAGGCAGGCATATTGTCCTGGGCCTGAGATGGGATGGATCTTGTCCAGTTTGATGACAAAAAACAACTTCTCTTTGACCTACCTGTATTTAATAGTGCCAAATAACTGGAGTAGCTAAGAAATGATACAGAAATAAAGTATAAGGTTGATAAATAATATAATCTCCTTCAATCCAGTGTAGCAGGCTGGTCTGCTAATACCTCTTGGCCTTCCTGCACTCTTCGTTATGCTATATAGTGGACCCTTGAACAACTGGGTGTTAGGATTGTCAACCTGCATCAGTCAAAAATCTGAATATAACTGATGACTCCCCAAAACCTTAACTACTAATAGTGTCCCATTGGCTGGAAGTCTTACCAATAACATAAACAACCAATTAACACAAGTTTTGCATTATATGTATTATATACTGTATTTTTACAATAAAGTAAGAGAGAAAATTATTAAAAATTATTAGGAAGAGAAAATAGGTTTACAGTATTTTAAAAAGATTTTATGTATTCAATTTTAGAGAGAATGGAAGAAAAGGAGAAAGAGAGGGAGAGAAATATCAATGTGTGGTTGCCCCTCACATACCCCCATACTGGGGACCTGACTTGCAACCCAAGCATGAGCCCTGACTAGGAATTGAACTGGTGACCCTTTGGTCCGCAGCCCACACTCAATCCACTGAGCTACACCAGCCAGGGCAAATTTACAGTATTTATTGACAAAACTCCTTGTATAAGTGGACCTATGCAGTTCAAACCCATGTTGTTCAAGGGTCAACTGTTTCTTGTTCTAAAAGGAAGATCTGTAGATCCCTTCTCAGCACCTGCACAATAGCTCAAGCTGACCCAGTGGAGGGCAGTGGTTGAATTTGGTTTCTGTATCTAAGAGGAAACTAGGTTCTGCAGCTAAGAGGATTAAAATTAGTTTGCAGTAATTAATTGAATATTTATACTTCCTTATATTATATTTATAATTTTTCTCAAACTGATTTACTTTTGATATCTTTTTCTTGATTCACTTCTCAGTACAGAAAAAAATCTTCATTTGGCAAAGCAACCACATATGAGCACGTATTCTTATTTTAGTGCCGATGAACTTGGTTGTTGTAATAAAAACTGGCCAGAGCTGGTATTGCTCAGAGTGTGGGTCATGAAGTATAAAGCTAGTAATTAACTGACAACATTACTTACTTATTTTAAAATCAAACTAGATAGAACTTCCTGCTTAGGGGTTTAAAAATACAAAATTACCCTTCACTTTCTTGACCTATTGCTGCTTTCAGAAACTACAGGTGTTGGATTGTTTAATATTCTAGTGTTTGAATCATCTATTACATTTTCATTATCTAGTGACAGGCCTGCAATTTTAGTGATTGAGGTCTTAGATTTTTAAGTACTCAAGCTTGTTTCTTAAATCAAGGGAGTTTCTATTATCTTTATTGAGGACAGCACATAGACTTTGAGGCAAGGATCAAAGCTTAAAGGGAATGCAATAAAACAGAGGACAATATAAACAAATTAAAGTATCTGAAAGCTAAGAATCAGATTAGTGTCTAAATCATATGTTCTTTTGTGTTTGTATTTCTGTTCAAGTCTAAGGGTATTAAAGCATCATAATCTCATGGAGCATAGTGGTGATGACATATTTTAAATGCAACATAGCTTTGGTTTTCTTTCCATCGTAGGTTATACTGTCTAGTGGGGGTTCTTCTAAAAAGGCTGGTTCAGCCCGCTGTCCATATACTGTATAATAGAAGATACCAGTAGGTTGTGAGTTATAGTGATGACCACATTGTATTCATTGAGTAACAGTGATATTTGTCTACAAGATTTTCCCTTTCAGTATATGAAAGCAAAAGTTCATTGTTTCATAACGGTAGGGTCAGACAATGGAGCAATATCCCCAGAGTCACTGTACTTAATGGCCACCATAAGCATGCCGTCACAAAGGTCTCTTGAGCAGTATTCTAAGAGTCTAGAAGGATACTCTAGTCTAGAAGGATATTTATCACTGCCCTGGAGAGTTGAGTCATAATGCAAATCATTTTCCCTCTGGAACTGATTCTTAAGCTTTCTTTGCTGAATGTTTTGATTAGCATAAAAAGTCACTTCCTGAACACCTTAATAAAATTCTTCTTGTGTTTAGATAAGAACATCTTCTAAGCAAACAAGTGTAGGGTGTTTCTAACTCACATATGCCATGCCATTTCTGTAGTACACTGGTCTTTACAAAAGATCAAGATGACTCTTGAGAAGAGATGTATTACCCTTTGCACTACCTGATCTCTTTCAAGGTCATCTCTACTCAGGTCATTCTTTTCTTGATCTGGGCTGTCTAAAGATGACAGGACAAATAGTTCTTTAACCTGAGCTCTGCCACTGACCCTGCTCATTTATTCAACAATTACTTATTTTATCTCTAATGTCCAGCTTTCTGGGTCAGATGCTCAGTTTCAAGTACATTACGAATGAAACAAAGATGGTTTCTGACTTCCTGAAGTCTGTGGTCTAGTGAGCAATATAGAAAAATAAGCACTGTGTTCTAGACTATTGTAATTGTGTCTCAGATGCACTCTGGAGAGTCCCAAGATTCTCAAGAAGTTTCTTAGAGGTCAGCGCAAGCATGCTGGGGAAGCTGAACATACGTAACTTCAGGTTCTCCACCCCTTCTTCAGCAGAACAATTCCATCTCTCTCCACTTTTCTGTTCCATATATTTGAATTCATTCTAAGATTTTTATTCCAAAAATGTATTTCAAAGATTAAAAACCATGAAACCACTGTGTAGTGTGATTGGTGCCTTAATAGAGAAAATGCGTAAAGAGTATTGAAATTCACAAGGTGGACCTAATATACATTTTAGGGATTGTAGGAGGCTTCTTGGAGGACATGATGTCTAAACTGGGGAATGAAAAGTAAGAAGGATTCAAAAAGTTGGTGGAAGTGAGGAAGGGGGCTGGAGTTTCCTAGTGCAGAGAATAGCACTTGCCAAGATTTGGAGATGAGAATACAGGTAAGCAAGTGTCCACTGGTGAAAAGCCTGGGAAGTAATATTAAGGAGTTTGGCAGTCATCCTGAGGGCAGGGGGAAGCCATTGAAGACCTAATTTAGGGAAAGATACGGCCTGTTCTGTGTTTGAATGTCAAATGCTGTAGTGTTTCTGAGAGGTCAGCCAGGCCAGTTCTATGATCAAGACCAGTCTTTTGACACCTCCACTGTCTGGGGAGCATTGACACAGAATTTATTTTCATTATGATAGTGGAGGATGTGCCTAACTTTCCTCGTCTGAAATCTGTGAATATTAGGTGCCCAGTGCCTCAGAACATCACTGAAGTTTCCTTACCCTAGATATCCCTCTGTAGCTAAGCACACCAGGCATTAGGGATTGTTACCTGAAATCTCATTAGATAATGTAAATCATGAGAGTAACCTGTCTAGTTTTGACAATATTTTAAGTTATTTCACACATCTAAATTTTAGAATTAATGCAATTTAAAAGGGAGCATTTTTTACATTAACTCTTTTAAAAATTATTTATTTTAGAGAGAGAGGAACATTGAGAGAGAGAGAGAGAGCGGGAGAGAGAGAGAGAGAGAGAGAGACTGATTTGTTGTTCCCATTGTTTATGCCTTCATCGGTTGCTTCTTGTATGAGCCCTCACTGGGTATCAAATCCACAACGTTGCATCGGGATGACACCCTAACCAGCTGAGCTATTTGGCCAGAGAACGTTTACTCTTGTGAGAAGAACAATTTACCAAAAAGCTACAGGCGGATAATATATAATAACAAAAAGGAAAGAATCCAAGACAAACACAGCAACAGAATTGTCCTCCCCACACAGTATTTCAGAATCAGATGTAAGCCATAAATAAAGGAACAAGCCAACGAGACACTAAAATGCACAAGTATGCAGACAGGAGGCAATGTTTTCTTCTGAGGATTGTTTTTCAGAACACTAATGAAGCAAACCTTGTTTCTTACAAGTGTTGGTGATACATATAAAAATATGTCTTTGCTCTTCATCTTGATATGCAGACGTCTATATATTAAATTTAATATTGACCAGTTAATACTGTATTTTGTGCTATGTGAAAAATTAGAGGCTTTTCTATAATTGGGAGACGCAGAGGTCTGTGAAAGGCATATGAACTGTCTTTCATCACAAGGAGTGATTTTTCTTAGATTTTAGATCTTTCACTTGAGCACTTTTTTGCAGAGTGCTTATGAACACAGTTTTGGGTACAGTGCTTGCCCTATAAAAGTGAGCCAAACATGATTTGAAAGCTTGTGTATTAAGATTCTTGACTTTTGAAATTTGAAATCCAGCATGCCTTCTTTGGACTAAGGAAACTTAATGACAATTGCTGGGTATAAGCTATGAGCAGGGGTTGAATATGCCATGTTAGTTTTGAACAAGTCATTTCAGACCCAATTGTGAGAAGCTGCTGACAAGTTTTGCATTTCACTATAACATTTAATAAGCAATCTAGCATCAGTCTACTTCTATAGAATTTAGCTATTCAGCAAACTCAGCTATGTAAAACACAACCAAATGAACTAATAAATATGCAACAAATTCACTTAAAAGGCAAAATTAGTGTCACAAAGTATATAAATGAGTTCATAAAGTTCATGTGGTGAACATTAAAAGACCATTTGCCTTTACTTCCCAAGTAATTTCATCCCACTTGCTTATGTGATTTCCATATTCGCAGCAGAACAGGAGCTTGCAGTCAGATTAGCAGCTAGCAGGAGTATCAGCACTAAGCGACAGCTAGTAGTTTTCTTGTCTCCTCTTATATTTTCAGTTTTTGAAAAGCATTCTAAAGACCTAAGCAAGCACAGCTGATATAGACTTCTTATTGAATGTGGTGAAAAATGCTGTAACCAGCTATGAACTGAATGTTTGTATTGCACCTTAAATTAATACCTCGAAATCAATAAGCCCCAATGTGATAATAATAGAAACAGGAACCTTTGGGAATTGATTAGATTATGAGGGCAGAATTCTCATGAATGGGATTAGTGCCCTTGTAAAAGAGACACCAAAGAGATTCCTCCTTTGCCCATGTGAGGATACAGCGAAAAAACATTTAATCTACTGGTGCCACAATCTTGGACTCTAGAACTATAAGAAATACATTTCTGTTGTTTATAAACCACTCAATCTATAGTATTTTTATAGCACCCCAAATGGACTAAGACTCAACCTATTTCCTTATGTCACCACGGAATCATTATATTACAGCCCAGTAAAATTTCTGATACTTTTAATGATGTCTTTGAATCATAAAGTTTAGATTATATATTTGTTACGTTTATCAAGATCATAAATTGGACGTGGTACTAGCTTAAGCATACATGAATTTAAACCATGAAAATTACAGGCTCACTTTGACAGCCTCACGAAAAAGAACCACAGTAGCCTGATGATAATGCACTGTCATTATCATTCTTTTAGTCATAACTAATAGATTTGTATTAGTCAAGAGGGAGATAAACAGGGACTTCTATCAGTATTTGGATTAGATCCTATTGGGATTAGAATTTTTATAACTTGAATGAAGACATGGAAAACATATCTCCCAAACTTGCATATTTTAGCTGGAAAGTATAGTTCATGGGTTAGATTAGATGCCAAGGTTGTTTTCTTGTAAAGGGGCAAATAACAACTATTTTCTGCTTAATAAATTCTCTGTTGCAAATACTTATCTGTGCCATTGTAGCATGAAATCAGCTATAGAAATTACATAAATGAATGGGTATGGCTCTGTTTCAATAAAACATTATTTACAAAAATAGTCAGTGAGCCTATAGACTACAGATTGCTGATTACTGAATTAGAGATCTGTGTACTCTCAGGTTGAAATGATGGACTTATTCTATTAAAATGAAATTCAACAGGGATGAATGTGAAATCTAGCTCTTTGGCTACAGAATAAAAGCAATTACATACTTATAAAATGAAATAACTAGAATTAACACCAGCTTATGCAATTATACATTAGATGATAGATGATAGATAGATAGATAGATAGATAGATAGATAGATAGATAGATAGATGATAGATAGTCTATATGGTTTAGTTGAATACAGCTGTGCTTCAACAAATGATGTAGTTGCTAACCAATAATAACACCAACAGTGTAAACCTAGTAGTTTGCACCAATAACTTATCTCAGGGTCAGAGAGTCAGCAGAGCTCTTAAAAGGCAGTCATATATGTGGGTGATTTCTCTACTGTGCATGATTGTGCCTCTTTCTGACTCCCTCAACCTGAGACCTACCCCACAGAGTTTATTTCTACTGTTTTTACACTTTCCCTTCTTATTGGTTCCATCCTCTCACCAGCACATATGTCCAAGTTTTTTTGCATCCTCCCACAGCGTATATAAGGTGTTCTACTCTTTCCCTTCAAGTCATCACCGTGTTAACTTCTCCAGTCTCACTACAGCTCACTGATTTACTCACTCTCTCCTTTCCCCTTTGCAATTTAGTCATCTCTGGGCTCCACTGGACCACTCTGGGGGAGGTCACTATAATTTGTAACCTCCTCTGTGATCAGGAGGTCTTCTCTTAAAATGCTCTCTTCCCTTGGCTTGATGCTGCCCTCTCTTTGTTTCAAGTACCCCTAAATGGTTTTATTTATTTAATTTTTATGTATTGATTTTTGAGAGACAGATAAGCAGACAGACAGACAGAGACAGAGAGAAAGACATAAGCTGTTTCACTTATTTATGTGTTCATTGGCTGATTCTTGTATGTGCCCTGAACAGAGATCAAGCTGCAACCTGGTGCATTGGGATGATGCTCTATCCAACTGAGCTACCGGCCAGGGCCCCTAAATGACATGCTTTGAATGGTGATAGAAATAAAGCCAGCACTAAATGACTATTTATTTAGGTTCTTTAGAACAGCAAAATTAGAGAAGGCTTTAAAAAGTATATTCTATGTTTTGTTCTGTCCCTATAACCATTATGAATAGTAAAGATCTAGATGAATGAGGATCTTGTGACTATAAAAAGAAAGAGCATCTGAGATAACAAGTAACATCATATTGTATAACCTGTCAAGTTCTACAACTGCAATATTTTTTGGTAGATATGTATAAATAGATATATAAACCTATAATATTTAAAATAATAGAGGGATATTTATAGCAATAGAAAATGCAATTGAACATACATACATATTTTGTATGTATGTATGTATGTATTTATTTATTTTTCTCTCTTTGGGTGGGTCCTCATCATCCCATGTGCCCTATAAATACTGGTATGTTTTTTAAAACTCAGATCTTAGCCTTATCTTTTCACTTTCTCTCTGATAGTCTTTGGAGGATCTTAGTTTTGTCCAAAGGATCAACTGCTACGTACGCGCCAATGTGCTGTAATTCAACGTTTACTGCCTCTACTGAGTTCTCCATCAGTCTTCTTACTTCACTACTTGCGGTCTACAGTGGGTGATCTTACTGGTATTTAAAGTAAACTCTTCAATTCATTAGTCCTCAGAGTAAAATAATTAGTTTTTTATTGTTCTTTAAATTTTTTAAAAATAATGATTAGTTTTCTCAATATTAGGATATTCATCCAGTGGTGCATTCCTAAACAGTATTAATCTTTTTGCTATCATTGTCCTTCCCAGGATACTGCAATTGTTTTTGAGTGAACTGTTGAGTGCATGTACTGACCAGGCATCACAATATACACAGAGGAATTTCACCATTCTATGTAGCCTTTCCTGACTCCTAAAACTCCCCATTTATAACTACTTCTTTATTTTTTCCACATCTCCATCATAAATCTTATAATGATATTTATTTGCCTATCTTACATTTGCTGATGTAAGCATAATTTCTATACTTAATACAGTCAATTATCCTTGTTTTCCATTTCATTGCCTGGAACGTAGGAGCAGTTCAATAAGGTTTGAAGAATCAGTGAATCATCAGCCAATTAGTGTCTTCTTTTTATGACTGATCTTTGGGCCACGTGAGCTCTCTTGCTATCAGATTGTAAATGAATGGGAGAAGGGATGTTTAAACTCCCAGTGCAGGGTGACTGGTAGGTTTCTGTTAACTGTCTGGTGGCTATTTATATCATTGAATAGGAAAGGGAATAGGAGAGGAAGAGCAGATAAGGAAAGGTCATGGAAATAGAAAAGTAATTTGTGCATTTTAGGCTTTAGAGACTTGTGCAGTATTCATGTGAATAAACTCTAGAGGCAAGAAAGAAGTGCTGATTTGTATAAAATACATGCCCAGTAAACACAGACTAGTCAACTATCATGTTTTCAAAGTAAGTGATATTTCTGATTGTGGGTATGTATGCTAAAACCTGGTATTTCTTGAGTACTAGTAATTTATAATCGCTTTCTTAGCCATTATAAACAGTGGCTTGGTGGAAAGAGTTGGTTATGTTTCCAAAAGACTTCCTTGAGAGTGCCAAGATCATGCACACTTCCAGATTCCTGCCTTGGCATAAGCATGATATTTGAGGGTTAATTTTAGACTTATATTAATGAAATGTAGAGAACTTTCAACTGTATTTTCTTACCCGACACTCCCAAAATAAACCCCACACATGCTTTGATTAGAATGAATCCTTTTTGGTACACATTTCCTTTCCAATATTAGTATTTGAGAACTTCTATGTAAAGTTTCCACCACTTAATAAATGTTTGAAAGAAAGAAGTAAAAAAATGAAGGGTCAATAAGTAATTCTTAAAGTAGAATCTTGATGATTAACTGTAAAAGTCTAAGGAGAGATTAATTTACCTCCATTCTGTTTGAAAATATATTTGTATAAAGAGAATATGTTCATACTATATGTTATAACACTGACAAATAAAGGGGAGTTGCTATTGAATGGAACAAAAAAGTATACGTTTCATGTAAAAACAAGAAGTTGTTACTTCTCTTTCATTTCTGACTTTTTGGGTCTTCTTTTTTTCTACACGCATCTGGTTAAAGGTTTATTAATCTTGTTATTTTTTCAAAGAACCAGCTCTTGGTTTTATTGATCTTTTGTATTGCATTTTTAGAGTCTATTCTTTTTATTTCTGCTCTGATTTTTATTATTTTCTTCCTTTTACTCAATTTGGCCTTTGTTTTCCTTTTTCTAGTTCTTTAAATGAACATAGGGGTCTATATATTCTTACAAATTATTGTTTCAGGGTTTTTTTTTTTTTCAGATATATTCCCAGAAGTATAATCACTGGGTCAAAAGGCAGATCCATTTTAATTTTTAAGGTAACCCCATAGTGCTTTCCATGGTGGCTGCACCAGTCTGCATTCCCACAGTACACTAGGGTTCGATTTTCTCCACATTCTCACTAACCCTTCTTGTTTGTTGATAATCAATGATAGTCCTTCTGACCTGTGAGAGGTGATATCTCACTGTGGTTTTAATTTGCATCTCTCTGATGCTTAGTGACATTAAGCATATTTTCATATGTCTACTAGCCATCTTATGTCCTCTTTGGAGAAGTGTCTATTCAGGTCCGTTGCCCATTTTTAAATGGATTATTATTATTTTTTGATGTTTAGTTGTGTAAGTTCTTATTTTTAATTATTTTTATTGTTGTTCAATTACGGTTGTCCTGATTTTTCCTTCATTACTCTACCCTGCTCTACACACCCCACTCCCACATTCAGTCCTACCTCCACTTGTCTTTGTCCATAGATCCTTCACACATGTTCCTTTACTTGACCCTTTCCCTTCTTTCTCCCATTATCCCCCTTTCCCAACCCCTCTGGTCACTGTCAGTTTGTTCTTCATTTCCATGCCTCTGGGTCTATTTGTTAGCTTATTTGTTCTGCCATGTCGGTTATGCTTACAGGTAACATCATATGGTATTTGTCTTTTGCCACCTGCCTTATTTCCCTTATCTCATTTATTTTGATCCATTCATTTACTGATGGGCACTTAGGCTGTTTCTAGTGTTTGGCTATTGTAAGTAATGCTGCTATGAGCATAGGGTGCTTAGGCTCTTTTGAATTGGTGTTTCAGGGTTCTTAGTGTATAATCCCAGCAGTAGAATCACTGGATAAAAAGACAGTTCCATTTTTAGTTTTTTGAGGATATTTCCATAGTGGCTGCACCAATCTGCATTCCCACCAACAGTATACTAGGGTTCCCTTTCCTCCACAACCTCGTCAGCACTTATTGTTTGTTGATTTGTTAATGATGGCCATTCTGACCGATGTGAAGTGATATCTCATTGTGGTTTTAACTTGCATCTCTCTGATGGCTAGTGATGTTGAACATCCTTTCATATGTCTCTGGGCCCTCTGTGTGTTCTCCTTGGCGAAGTGTCTATATAGGTCCTTTGTCCATTTTTTAATTGGATTGTTTGCCTTCCTGGGTGTCATTTGTGTTGTTTATATATTTGGGAGATTAAAGTTCTTTATAAATTCTGATTATTAACCTTTTATCAGATGTATCATTCACAAATATTCCTCCATAGAGTAGGTCGTCTTTTCATTTGGCTGATGGTTCCCTTTGCTGTGCAAAAGCCATTAGTTTAGTTTATTTTTGTTTCCTCTGCCTGAAGGGATGTTTCAGAAAACATATTACTATAAGAAATGTCTGAGATTTTACTGTATATGTTTTCTTCTAGGGTTTTTGTGGTTTCATGGCTTACATTTAAGTCTTTGATCCATTTTTAGTTTATTCTTGTGTGAAAGCAGTCTAGTTTCATTTTTTGTCATTCATCTATTCAATTTTCTCAACACCAATTATTGAATAAACCATCTTTACCCCATTGTATGCTTTTCCCTTTTTTGTCAAACATTAACTGGCCATAAATGCATGTTTATTTCTGGGCTTTCTCTTGTGCTCCACTGATCTATATGCCTGTTTTTAAGCAGTACCATGCTATTTTGATTTTGATTACTGTGGCCTTGTAGTGTAGTTTGATATCAGATAGCATGATTTCTCCAGCTTTCTTATTCTTTCCCAAGATTGCTCAGGCTATTTAGGGTCTTTTGAGGTTCTATATAAATTTTTGGAATACTTTTCCTAGTTCTGTAAAATATGCTATTGGTATCTTGATAGGAATTGCATTGAATCTACAGATCGCTTTGGGTGGTATGGCATTTTTAATAATGTTAATTATTCTTATTCATGAACATATTATATCCTTTTACTTATTTGTATTTCTTCAATTTCTTTCTTCCATGTCTATAGTTTTCTGATTACAAGTCTTTTATATCCTTGGTTAAATTTATTCCTAAGTATTTTTAGCACAATTGTAAATGGATTGTTTTCTTAGTTTGCCTTTCAAATAGTTCATTATTAGTTTATAAAAGTGCAACTGATTTCTAGATAATTTTTTTATATCTTGCTACTTTACTGAATTCATTTATCAATTCTAGTAGGTTTTTTGTGTGAAATCTTTAGGGTTCTCTATATACAGTATCGCGTCATCTGCAAATAATGAGTTTTACTTCTTTCTTTCCAACATGGGTGTCTTTTAGATCTTCTTCTTGTCTAATTGCTTTGTCTGGGACTCCCAGTACTATGTGGAAAAATCAGACATCCTTGTCTTTTTCCTGATATCAAAGAAAACACTTTTAGTTTTTCCTGTTGAATATGATGTTGGGTACAGGTTTGTTATATATGGCCTTTAATATGTTGAAGTATATTCCCTCTATTACCACTTTACTTATAGTTTTTATCAAAAACGAGTGCTGGATTTTTATCAAATGCCTTTTAGACATGATCATTTGGTTTTGGCTCTTCATTTTGTTTATGTGGTGTATCACATTTATTGATATGCAGATATTGCACCAACCACGCATCCCTGGAATATAGTCCACTTGATCATGGTGTATAGTCTTTGCACCGTATTGTTTCATATGATTTGCAAATATTTTGTTGAGGATTTTAACATCTGTATTCATCAGAGATATTGGCCTATAATTTCCTTTCTTTTTTTTTTTTGTATATTCTTTATCTGATTATGGAACTAGGATAATGCTGGCCTCATAAAATAAGATTGGAAGTCTTCCTTCCTATTGAATTTTTTTTGTAATTTTGAGAAAAATAGGTGTCAGTTCTTTAAATATTTGGTAAATTTCTACTGTAAAGACATATAGCCCAGGACATTTGTTTGTTGGGAGTTTTTTTTTTTTTTATTACTGTGTCAATTTCATTAGTTATAATTGGTCTATTCAGATTTTCTGATTATTCCTGATTCAGTTTTTGAAGATTATATGTTTCTAGGAACTTATCCATTTTATCTAGATTGTCCAATGTAGGCATATAGTTGTTCATAATAATTTCTTACAATCTTTTATTTTTTTTTTCTTACAATCTTTTATATTACCTTGGTGTCATTTGTTACTTCTCCTCTTTCATTTCTGAATTTATTTATTTGGGTCCTCTGTTGTTCTAGTTGAATCTGGTTAAAGGTTTATTAATCTTGTTTATCTTTTCAAAGAACCAGCTCTTGGTTTTATTGATCTTTTATATATTTTTTCAGATTCTATTCCATTTACTTCTGTACTGATTTTCATTATTTTCTTCCTTCTACTCATTTTGGGATTTGTTTGTTGTACTTTTTCTTTTATAGTTCCTTTAAGTGTAAAGTCAGATCGTTTATTCGAGATTTTTCTTGTTTCTTGAGGTTGGCTTGCAATGCTGTAAATTTCTCTTTGAGGACTGCCTTTGCTGTGCCTCATAGTTTTTGGGTTGTTTTGTTCTCATTTTCATGTGTTGTAAGGTTTCTTTTGATTTCTTCTTTGATCTCATTGTTAACCCATTCACTGTTTAGTAACATGTTATTAGCCTCCATGTTTGTGTGTGTGTGTATTTTTTTTTAGATTTTTGCTTGTGATTGATTTTTAGTTTCATAAAATTATAGCCAGATGGGATGTTGGATTGTTGGGGGGCTCTGCCCACAGAGTGCCCCCGGCCACCATGGATGAGAATAAATTTACCAAGACATGACCTGCTTGGGGAGGAATGATGGACAATCTCTCAGAGGAGAAGGGCCTTGAGCCTATTCCTCAATGGACTTCTACTGGGTTTAATTTGCATAGGATTACAGAGAGTGTACATAAAGCTCATCAATCATTATCAGGCAGTAATGATCAAGGAATAGATAACATTCTAAGAACTATGAGGGCTTATTCTGAGTCAGATAGCCAAAGGATTATAAAATGGGAAACAAACTCATTTTATGTTTGAACTCTTATCATTTAAATTGAGGGCATTCTTAGCAAAGCAGTTTTTCACAGGATTTTATGCATTCTTTCTTAGGCCCAATCATCCTGGGGAACTGCCTGTTCCTGCCCAGGGCTGCATCACCCTCTGGCATTGTTTTAGGCTTAAGTCAGGTAAGGGATTCGAGTAGCCAAGATATTAGAAGACATTTTACAGATAGAATGAGGACTCAGGTTATGACAAAACTGTGAAGTGAGAGTCCATCACCCCTTTTCTATAGTCCCCTAAGCTCTTCCCTAATGGCCTTTTGTGACTGTGCTGTCTTAGGTCATCCCTCCCTTGAGGAATCTGACCCATCATTGGCTAACCAGTTATCCACCTGGGGCCAAGCAGAGTGAAGTAAAGGGGGCAGAAGCCATGCCCCACCAGGAAGATAAGCTTTGTCTCCTTAATGGCTATGGTCCCAAGGTCTTTTTACTCAGCCTTAGCCATGGGGGATTACAACTTCTGAAACCATGCAGTGCGATTCCCAACACTGGATATAATTTTAATCTTGTTAAATCTATTGACACTTAAGTTGTGGCCTTAAACGTGGTCTATCAAAGAAAATGTTTTCTGTGCACTTGAAAGGAATGTATATTCTGCTATTTTGGAGGTGAAATTCTCTAAAGGTGTCAAAAAAAATCCATTTAATGTAGTGTGTTAAGGCTCCCATTTCCTTGTTGATTTTCTATCTTAAAGATTTAATCATTAGTTTCAATGTTTTTGTATCTTAAAGATTTAATCATTAATTTCAATGTAGCATTAAGATACAAATGTTGACAAATGTTGTCTTCTTGTTTGGATTGCTCTCTTTATCATTACAGTGTCCTTCCTTGTCTTTTACCATAGACTTTGTTTTTTAAAGTCTGTTTCGTAAGTTATAAATATTGCTACCCCAGCTTATTTTTTTTCAATTTGCTTGAAATATCTTTTTTTCATGCCTTTAATCTTAGTCTGTATGTACCTTCTGTTTTGAAGTGTGTCTCTTGTAGACAGCATATATGTGGACCTGGTTTTCTTATCCATTCAGCTGCCCCATGTCTTTTGATTAGAACAGTTGAGCCATTTACATCCAACATAATTATTGATAGATGTGTATTTATTGCCATTTTATCGTTTTAACTATGTTCCTCTGTTCTTTTTCTTCTTCTTCAACTTCTTCAAGAAAACACTTTAACATTTCTTGTACTACTGGTCTGGTCGTAAAAAACTTCTTTAGCTTTTTCTTCTATGGGAACTTCTATTTCTCCTTCAATTTTAAATGATAGCCTGACTGTATAATGTAGTCTTGGTTGTAGGTCCTTGCTTTTCATCACTTTGAATATTTCATGCCAATCACTTCTGGCCTGAAATGTTTCTGTTGAGAAATCAGCCAACAGCCTTATGGGAACTCCCCTGTGGGTAACTGTGTGTCTCTTGCTGTTTTTAAGGTTGTCCCTTAATCTTTAACTCTAGTCATTTTAACTACAATGTGTTTAGTGTGCATCTTTGGTGGCTCATCATGTTTGGGACGCTTCATACTTCCAGGACTTATGTGTCTTTTTCCCTCGCTGGGCTAGGGAAGTTTTCAATCATAATGTTTTTCAAATAGTTTCTTGATCCCTTGATCTCTCATTTTCTTCCTTTTACCCCAGTGATGCAGATACTGTTGCTCTTCATGTTGTTCCAGGAGTTCCTTAAACTATCCTTTTTTTTTTTAATTGTTTTTTCTTTTTGCTGCTGTGATTGAGTGCTTTTTCTACCTTGCCTTCACTGGTTTGAATCTTTGCATTATCCAACTCACTATTTAATCCTTTCCAGTTGTTTCTTATTTCAGATGTTGTATTCTTCATTTCTGATTGGTTCTTCTTATGGTTTGTATGTTCTTTTTCATACTTTTGAGCATCCTTATAACCACTACTTTAACTCTGTATTTGATAAATTGCTTGCCTCCATTAAGCTCTGCTTCTGAAGATTTCTCCTGTTTTTTTTTTTCATTTGAGGCATGTTTCTTTATTTCCCCATTTTGGTTGCCTCTTTGTGTTTGTTTATATATATTAGATAGATATTCTATGACTCCTAATATCCTAGGGGTGGTCTAATATAGTAGGTGTCTTGTGGGGTCCAATGGTACAGTCTCCTCAATCATCTGACTTGGGTGCATCAGAAATGTTCCTTGTGTGGGTTATGTGGGCCCTCCTGTTGTAATTGAGTTTTCAGTGCTATTGACCCATTGTTTCATGGGATGGACCATCAGTCTGGCTGAATGTGAGGCTCAGCCTCAACCATGGTGTGCTAGCTGCTGTGCAATTGCTGACCACATGAGATGGACTTTGCCTCAGTAGGTCTGGTGCCTCCTGAGATCTTCCTTTGTATTTGCTACTTGTGAAGCTTATTAGACCCTGCTGTAACATTTTGAACGTCTGAAGCTGGCCACTGGGTGTGTTGGTTCTGGACCTCTTAGGAAGAACTCCTGTGCAGACCACTGTCATATGCTGCATGTGACTACTCCTGAGCAACCTGCTTGGGACTACAAGCAATCCAAAGTTTGTGGCTGCCTCTTCTAGGCCTAAAGGACTAAGCTGTGCCCCAAGGCCAGCTTTTACCGCCACCAGGCCCAGGGGCAGGCCAGCAGAAGTCCAAAGGCATCCCAAGATCCACCTCTGCAGGCCTCCACCTTCCTGCTTGCTGCCTATTAGACTCAGTCACTGAAAGAACCTCTGCAAGTACTCTAGATGTATGAGGTAGGTTCTCAGTGAGTCATCACATAGGGGTGAGTGATGTTCATCAGATTGATACAGGTTCAAACTCAATGCCAGTGCTGGATCTGAGGCTACTCAGCTAATTTCCCTGGGTATAACAAGTCTAGCTGCCACACATTGATTACTTACATGCCTTTGTGTTGAGGCAAGATCTCAGGGATTCATCAGAATGAGGCCAGTAGGGTTAATCAGGTCCAAACAGACCAAGATTTGGCCATGTGAAGGGAGGACTCGCCTCCAGTAGGTCATGCAAAGGAAAAATGGTACCTATTCTAGAGCACACGACTTCGGCCAGGGGAAGACAAGTTCAGCATAGTGGGACTGCCGGAACTTGGGAGGATAGGGCTAGGAGATTTCCAGTCAAGCTTCAAGGGAGGTGGCAGGTGTGCCACCCTCCCCAAAGGCACATTACTTAGTCTCTCGTTTTGGGGTTTTGTTTTACTCTGTCCTGTAGATGAAATTATAAACCATAAATAATCTATTCTGTTATTTAGTTCAAAAATGATATTGGTAAAAGTAAATATAGAAGCAAAATAAATAATTTAAAAAAAAATTATATTCGTATTTTTGGTTAAAAAAATGTACCAGTGCTAACAGCTAACAGGGTGGCTGATAGACAGCAGATGCTTGATGTATATGAATGAATGAACAAATGAATGTCTGGGCCCTCATCATTTCTACCCTGAGTTTTTATAATTACTTCCTAACTGCTTTCCTTGCATTGCACCTAACTGCCATCTACCTAACCATATAACTGGAATTCACCTTTAAATCTACACTAGTTCTGCTCCTCTCCAAGTTCCCTGCTAAAAAAAATGGTATTGGTTAAACTGTTGTAGAGCACAGCAGTATTTCAAGGTAGAAAAACAAATCTATTATTATTATTACTATTATATTAAAACTTGAGCAGAAAAAAACTTAATTATGGAACTATGAGTCTTTCTAAATTTTATCTTTTGTATGTTCAGATATAAGGCTAAATATTCCTGAGCCATAAAAATAAATATGTGGGCTCACTTACCAACCCAATATGACAACTTTTATGTGCTATGCAATGTGATTATTTGATCACTGGTTGACAATAGAGAAAATTCAGCTTTGTGTGTCATATTTTTTTCCTCCCTTTCTTGGTTGGGAATGTAAATTGAACTACGGAAATTTCATATTTTTGAAATGTATTAAAAATTAAGAATAATGGTCCACTCTCATTAATGTACAACTATTCCAGTCTATATAATCTCAATACATTTTAGATACAATTAAAATATATTGAAAATTTTACATGACCATTTTATTGCTTTGTACCCTTTACACATCCAGTTTGTGTGCATGTGAAAAATTTATGAAAATCCCGTTTAGATACATTGATGAGAAAAAATCATTTCCTGAACAACAGGTTCATGTGCATAGTCATTGGCTGAAAATTTCCTTTGCGTATAGGACCAGCTAGTTGTCCACTCTAGACCTACACAAAGTTCCAAGAAACTGGTTCTATTACTTGTCAGGTGAATGGATTAGTCAAAAATCAGTTACTTTTTGGGGACGAAAGCATTATTATGATATCAGAAGTGAGAAATCATCCTTTCAGGATTTTATGGTTTCTGAGATTTTTGGATGACAAGGGCAAAATGGTGAGCATATTAAACTATAGGAAAATGAAACCTGCAGCTCACTACCAAGATGTAAAACAGTGATCCATTACAGGTGTGCATTGGCCACATAATCACTACATTAAAAAATTACAGATGCGTTTATCCAAAGTGATGTGCAAACATGGCACTTTTAAGTGAATATTTTAGTGCAGATTGGAAGTCTATGTATTGGGGTATGTCCTCGGCTGAGTAACAGCCCTCAGAGATTTTATGCCCTAATTCCAACTCCTTTGAAGGCCACTTATATGGTAAAGACTTTACAGGTATGATTTGGCTAAGGATCTTGATATGAGGAGATTTGCATGGTTTGTCTGGGTGTCCTGATGGGATAGAGACCAAAGGAGATTTGACACAGGTAGAGGGAGAAAGGACAATGAGTCCACAGAAGCAGAGATTTAACTGGTGTGGCCACAAGTCAAGGAATGCCAGCAACCACCACAAACTGGAAGAAGCAGGGGGCGGATTGTCGCCTAGGGCACCCAGAGAGAACGTGATCCTGCCAGAATTTTGATTTTGGTTCATTGAACTGATTTTAGATTTCTGGCTTCCTATAACTGTAGAAGTAGACATGTGTGTTGTTTTAAGCACATGTGTTTTGGTGACGTGTTCCATTACAACACTGACTGAGCACTAACACAGGGTCTTGGATATGGAAGATAGAGCTGCATAATTTGTTAAGCCCAACTTTCCAACCATGTACATAATCTCCTTGACAAGTGAATCTGTATTGGTAGTTTAGTGGTGTATTAGGTCTCTGCCTTTGAGGATATTCTAGTAGGACAAGCCTTAATTGGTCCTGGTTCTATGTCAGAATACTTAGAAAATTCTGGCTTCAAATTTTATCTTTTTTTCCCAATAAGATTAAGTACTGATATGATAAAAAGGGCAATGATACTATTTCATTATATTTTCATTTGTTTTTAAAAATTTCCCTTAACCCAAATATTTCATTTATGTATTTGCTCATTCATACTTTTATTTATGTGTTTTTATTCCACAAACTTTTGCTGAGAGTCCACTATGTGTCATTTTCCATACTAGATTCTGGGGCAAAATGTTAAAAGTGATAGACCATAATTTGTCAATTGAGCGTGGAATCATTATGTGATAACAGCTACCACCCACAAAGTACTTATTAGTGTGGAGAGTATGCTGATATTATATGTGCCAGTGCAATAAAGATATTTTATATTAGGTGATGGAACAGAGAAGAGATATATGAGAATACATATTTTCAAGTTGTAGGATTATTGGAAATTTGGAGTTTAGGAAAGGATCAGTGAATTCCAGTTGAGTTTCTGAACCCAGTTTCCTTAGTTGACACTGAACCTCTCTTGCCACTCCAGGCCATCATTGTCCAGTAGAAATATAATGCAAGCCAATATTATTTTAAAAAATTTAGAAACCACATAAAAAAGTGAAATAAACAACATGAAATTAATTTCAATAGTATATTTTACTTAAGCCTATATCCAAATATTATTATTGTAATGTTTAAGAAATACTTTTTAAAAAGTGACTTGTTTTTATATTCTTTTTATCATATTTAGTCTTCAAAATATTATATGCATTTTATACTTACAAAGTATCCTATTTCAGACTAGCCAATTTTCAAATACTCCACAGCCCCACATGTGGCTACTCATTGCCAATTTGGATAGAAGAATATTTTTAAATTACTTTTTTAGACCAACACAAATTTTCATAGTTTTTTTTTCCAACATAAAAAAATATTTAATTTTGAAAAGCTATTTCTCTACCTCCTTCTTGCAATTTGGTTTAATTGACTGAGTCACTTTTTAGGGCTATTATAACTCAGTATGGGCAAGTTTTATGTAGTTTATATTTTGTTTTCTTATTATATCAACATTGATACCGTTGATGCATCTGGTTACTGTCATGTATTCTCTTGATTTAAAAAAAAATTACAGTCATCGAATAGACTCACAGCCAGTCGACCAGGCTACTCAGTTTCTACACCAGGTGCAAAATTTGATATTTGAGGAGCTGCTTATGAAAACAGCAGCTGGCACTTCACTTCTCTCCCATGCATGGGGAAAAGCTGTGTTTAACCAGCATTGGTTTTTCTTTTTATTTACAGCTTAATTTGACTTCAGTAATGATAACATTCTCTTTTATCATTTGACCATTTTTTAAAGCCTGGCTGATCAGTAAAAATTTGTGAAAAACAAAATGCTGCCATGTGTTTGGGTGGTTTAACCTATTATGTATTTGATACAGATTTCTATTAAATAACTCACATCTCCTTCAGTTTTGAGGCCTTGGACAGCATAATTTTGGAGGATGTATTTTCAGAAAAATTAAATTTTCAGAAAACTCTTGTCCTACATTTTAATATTTCAGATCCAGCACTTACTCTGTGCCATTGAATTGATGATTAATAAAAGTTATTACAGCAATATAAATTATTCCTACTTCTGTTAAGTGACATATCTCTACCATGCTTTTGATTTGATGTTTATTGGCCTGGCTTACATATCTTCCTGTTGTAAATTTTAATGTA
Source organism: Tonatia bakeri (assembly GCA_004024845.1). NCBI lineage: Eukaryota > Metazoa > Chordata > Mammalia > Chiroptera > Phyllostomidae > Tonatia > Tonatia bakeri. The sequence continues at coordinate 62,646 of PVIA01009286.1, forward strand.
ATTTAATTAAATATCATGTGATACAGTATATTTAATTTGCTTATAACTTGGGGATTCCAAAGCATTCCGTTAAGCAATACTTGTAAGTGTCCTGTTTCTCCCTAACTGACTTTAGAAACATTTCATTGCATTATGTTCCTGGGAGAGGTTCATATGTAAAACTGTCAGTGCTATAAAATTCAATTCTTCTTTGAGTGGAGAGCTCAACCTGAACTGCCCAATTTGACGTCTCATCCCAGGTAGGACCTCAGCACAATGTGCCTACTTTTTAAAACAAACGCTCCATATCGGAAAGGCTGTTTTATGGAAGGGACTGCTCCATGAGCTCAGCATCTGTTCAAAAACTGTGTGTGTGAGGACACAGCATGACTCCCTTGTTGCTGAAAACCTTTTATTCATAAGGCACTTTT
>PVIA01009287.1:0-62622 GCA_004024845.1 Tonatia bakeri
GGTGGGAGGGGGTGTGCAGGGTGGAGGGGAGTGAAGGGGGGAAATGGGACAACTGTAATAGCATAATCAGTAAAATACATTAAAAAAATTCATCAGTTTTTTCAGACTGCTTTACTCTCTGGTAGTCTGTAAGACATGTAACTATTCTGAGAGCTGATTTCTTTTGGCTCATGGCAAAAAATAGAAATCATTTTGAGTACAAAATACAATGACAAAGGATTAATAGTGCTTAAGGTTGATTCATAATATCTGTATTAGTATTTTTATACAAGCTCTAGTTTGGGACTAGTATGAATAAAATTTTTATAAATATTTGTAGGCAGGTCTTTATGTGGATATTTTCATTTCTTTGGATAAATTCTTAGAGTTGGAATTTTTGTGTGCATTATAAATGTATATTTACTCTGGTTCTACCATTCTACATTCCCTCCAGCAATGTATGAGAGTTTTTGGTTCAATCCTCACCACTTGGATGTCATTATTCTCTAATTTTAGCCTTCTAGTGTGCATGAAGTAGTATGTCATGGTTTTAATTTTTAGTTCCCTAATGAATAATGATGAACATCTTTTCCTGTGCTTATTGACCATTCATAGATCTCTTTCGGTAAAATTTCAGTTTGTCTTTTGCAGATTTTAAAAATTTGTCTTACTTAAAAAGTAAAAATTCTTTGTATTTTGTATCTGTCTTGGTCCTGGTAGGTATGAGTATTGCAAGTATATTTCTCCCACTCCTTTAGCATTTCTTTTCATTTTTTTTAAATGGTGTCTTTTGAAGAGTTGAAGCTTTAGATTTTGATTATCTGGTTTACCAGTTTATTTTTTAAAGGTTTACAGATTTTGTATTCTAGTAATACTCTGCCCACCCCAAGTTCCCTAAGATTTTCTCTCATTTTTTCCAGTATTTTGATAGTTAAGCTTTTATACTTATAAGTGTAATTTATTTTGAGTAATTTTATTGAAAATATTCTTTGCCATTTTATTACTTTGGTATTTTATGAAAAGTCCATTGAACATATATGTATGGTTCTATTTCTGTACTTGGTTCTTTTCCATTGATCTGCCCATTCAGTACTATCTGCACATTACTCTAATGCAGCAATTTTCAATCTTTTTTATCTCATGGCACACACGAAGTAATTACTAAAATTCTGTGGCACACCAAAAATGTATATTTTTTGCTGATCTGACAAAAACAGGTATAATTTTAATTCATTCACATTGGACAATTATTGTTGTATTGGCTATTGTCATTTTATTAATTTAAAATCTGAAGGAAAACAGGTCAGTGCCCCTGACCAGATTGTCAGAAAGTGCATGTTAGATTCTTGGTGCCACACCAATACACACTGGTTGGAAATTGCTGTGGTAGCATTTTAAGCAAAATTTGAAATTGGACAGTTTTTTGTTCTTTTTCAAAATTTTTTTGGCTCTTTGCAGTCATTTGCATTTCTTTGTAAATTTTAGAATAAGTGCCTCAGTTATACACAAAAGCCTGCTATGATTTTGATTGGAATTGCATTGAATTTGGATACCAATTTGGGAACAATGATCTTAACAATATTAACTATTTGTATTCATGAACATTTTTTTAAAATTGTATTTTATTGATTATGCTGTTACAGTTGTATTGATTTTTCCCCCTTTACCCCCTTCCACTCATCATCCCCAACTCCCTCAGACAATCCCCTCAGCTATGTTCATGTCCATGGGTCATGCATGTAACTTCTTTGGCTACTCCATTTCCTATACTGTACTTTACATCCCCACAACTATTCTGTAACTACCTATTTGTACTTTGTTTTTTGGTTTTGGTAATACACGTCTATTGTTTCATTTTATAAGGTTTTGTGACTGTTATTGTTAATTTTTTTTAAATTATTTATTTATTTTTAGAGAGGGAAGGGAGAGAGAGAGAGAGAGAAAGAGAGAAAGAGAGAGAAACATCAGTGTGCAGTTGCTGGGGGACATGGCCTGCAACATAGGCATGTGCCCTGACTGGGAATCGAACCTGCGATGCCTGGTTTGCAGTCCACGCTCAATCCACTGAGCTACACCAGCCAGGGCTATTGTTATTTTTTTTATTGTTATTCCATTGTCTCCATTTTCCCTCCACCACTCCCCCGCCCCACCCATTCCCAACTCCCACCCTTGATCCTGCCCCTTTTTGACTTTGTCCATGTGTCCTTTACACATGTTCTTTGATGACCCTTCCCCCCTTTTCCCTGTTATCACCTCCCCAGCTCTGATTGCTTTCAGTTTATTCTCTATTTCAGTGTCTCTGGTTACATTTTGCTTGCTTGCTTGTTTTGTTGACTGGGTTCCTCTTATAGGTGAGCTCATGGGGTATTTGTTTTTCACTGCCTGGCTTATTTCACTTAGCATAATGCTCTCAAAATCCATCCATGGTGTTGCAAAGGGTAGGAACTCCTTCTTTCTTTCTACTGTGTATTATTCCATTGCGTAAATGTACCATAGTTTTTTGATCCACTCACTTACTGATGAGCACTTAGGTTGCTTCCAACACTTGGCTATGGTAAGTTGTGCTGCTATGAACATTGGGGTTCATAGGTTGTTTTGAATTGTTTCCTCATTCTGAGGGTATAATCCCAGCAGTGGAATTGCCAGGTCAAAAGGCAGTTCCATTTTTAGTTTTCTGGGGAAATTCCATACTGTTTTCCACAGTGACTACACCAGTCTGCATTTCCACCAACAATGGACTAGGGTTCCCTTTTCTCCACAACCTTGCCAGCACTTGTTGTTTGTTGCTTTGTTTATGATGGCCATTCTGACCTGTGCAAAGTGGTATTTCATTGTGGTTTTAATTTGCTTGTCTCTGATGGCTAGTGATGGTGAGCATCCTTTCATATGTCTGTCGACCCTCTGTATGTCCCCCTTGGAGAAGTGTCTGTTTAGGTCCTTTGCCTATTTTAATTGGTTGGTTGTCTTTGTGGAGTGGAGTCTTGTGAGTTCTCTATATATTTTGGAGATCAAACCCTTGTCCGAGGTATCATCGGCAAATATATTTTCCCATACAGTTGGTTTCCTTTTCGTTTTGCTGATGTTTTCTTTAGCCACATAGAAGCTTTTTATTTTCATGAAGTCCCATTTGTTTATTCTTTCCTTTATGTCCCTTGCTCTAGAGGACATAATATTGCCGCTTGGAATATGAGATTTTCCTGCCTGTGTTCTCTTCTAGGACTTTTTATGTTGTGGTTACTTATATTTAATTAAGTCTTTTATCTATCTTGTTTGTTTTTTATGGTGTAAGTTGGTGGTCAAGTTTCTTTTTATTTTTCTTTTCATGTAGCTGTCCAGATCTCCCAATACCATTTGTTGTAGAGGCTATTTTTAGTTCACTTTATGCTTCTCCCCCCTTTGTCAAATATGGATTGACCATAGAGACTTGGGCTTATTTCTGGGCTCTCTATTCTGTTCCATTGATCCATGTGTCTGTCTTTAAGACAGTACCAGACTGTTTTGATTATCGTGGCCTTGTAATACAGTTTTATGTCAGGTATTGTAATCCCCCCTAGTTCTTTTTTCTGAAAATTGCTGCAGCTATTCGGGGTCATTTATGGTTCCATAAAAATTTCAAAATGTTTGTTCTATGTCTGTGAAATACCTCATTGGTATTTGAATAGGGATTGCATTGAATCTATAAATTGCTTTGGGTAGTATGGATATTTGGATAATGTTAATTCTTCCAATCCATGAACATGGTATATACTTCCATTTGTGTCTTCCTAATGTCTTTCTTAATGTTGTATAGTTTTCTGAGTACAGTCTTTTACCTCCTTGGTTACATTTATTCCTAGGTACTTTATTTTTCTTGTTGCTATATCAAATGGAATTTTTTTTCCTGATCTCTGTTTTTGATACTTCATTGTTGGTATACCAAAATGCCTTTAATTTCTGAATATTGATTTTGTGTTGGACTGTGTTCAACTGTTTTGCCAAAGTCACTTTAGGTCAAATAGGTTTTTTTTGTGGAGTCTATCAGATTTTCTATGCACGCTATCATGTCATCTGCAAACAATGACAGTTTTGCTTCCTCCTTTCCAGTTTGGATGCTTTTCATATATTTTTCTTTTTCTAGTCTGATAACTTGTGGCTTGGACTTCCAGTGAATAGGAGTGGTGAAAGCGGACATCCTTCTGATCTTAGTGGGAAAGCTTTTAGTGTTTTCCCATTGAACATGATGTTGTATGTTGAGGAGTGCTCCCTCTACCCCCACTGTACTGGGTGTTTTTATCATAAATGGGTGCTGCGTCTTATCAAGTGCTTTTTCCTCATCTATTGATAGATACGATCACAATCATGTCTTTCCTTTTTGCGCTTCTTTTTTAAGGTTTATTCTTTTAAGATTTTATTTTTAGAGAGGAAGGGAGGGAGAGAAACGTCAATGTGTGGTTGCGTCTCATGCACCCCCTACTGGGGGCCTGCCAACAACTCAGGCATGTGCTCTGACTGGGAATCAAACTGGCGAGTCTTTGTGTTGCAGTCCAGTGCTCAAGCCACTGAGTCACACCAGCTGAAGTGCTATTTGTACTTCTTAATACCCTCACTTCTTCACCCATTTCCCCCCTCCCCTCCCCCTCCTTACATCTGGCAGCCATCTGGTGACTAACTTCTCTCTTGCCGCTTTTAAGAGTCTCTCTTTATCTTTAACCTTTGGCCTTTTAATTGTGATGTTTCTTGAAGTGAGCCTGTTTGCAGCCATCATGATTAGGACTCTCTGCTTCCTGGCATTACTTGTCTATTTCCTTCACCAAATTAGGGAAGTTTTCTTTCACTATTTTTTCAGATTTCCAATTTCTTGTTTTTTTCTCTTCTCCTGGCATCCCTATGATGTGAATGTTGGAATACTTGAAATTGTCCCAGAGGCTGTTTACACCATCTTTGCTTTTTAGGATTATTTTTACTTATTGTTTTGGTTGGTTGTTTTTTGCTTCCTTATGTTCTAAATCATTGATTTGATTTTCAGCTTCATTCACTCTAATGTTTCCCTGAAAATTATTTTTTATTTCAGTAAGTGTATCCTTCATTTCTGATTGGATCTTTTTTATGCTGCTGAGGTCCTCGTTAAGTTCCTTGAGTATCCTTATAACCAGTGTTTTGAATTCTGCATCTGATAGATTGCTTTTCTCCACTGTGTTTAGTTTTTTTTCTGGAATTTTGGTTTCTTCTTTCATTTGGAACATGTTTCTTTGTGACCTCATTTTGGCAGCCTCCCTGTGTTTGTTTCTGTGTATTAGCTAGAGCTGCTGATTCTTTGTCTTGGGAGCATGGCCTAATGTAGTAGGTATCCTATAGAGTCCAGTGTCACAGCATCCCCTATCACCCAAGTTGAGTATTTGAGATGTGCCTTTTATGTGGGCTAAGTACGCCCTCCTCTTGTAGTTGAACCTTGATTGCTGTAGGCAGGTCAGTTGGAGGGATTTACCCAGGCCAGTCAACTGCAAAGACTGGCTGTGACCACTGACCACCAGCCGCTCTCTGTGGAAGATCAGCTGTGCAGGGGCAGGGTGGTGGCACTCCAACATGGCCTGTGGCTGTGCATTGGGTGCACAGGCTCTGGGGTTTTCCAGTTGGTGCAGGCCAAGGTCAGCTCCCGTCTGTGTTCTGCTCACCGCCACCCTACCTGAGCTGTAAAGCAATCTGAGATCCCTGGTGCTTGTGCAGGGCTTGAAGATTCCCAGACAAAGCCAAGCTATAGATCTATACTGGCTGCTGCTAGTGCCTGGGGCCTGGGGCCACTTAGCAAGAGGTATGGGCACTGGGTGCTCACTGAGGCCAGCTGTTGCTTTTATGATAGGATTTAGGAAAGTTGTGAAGCATGAGCCAAGACCAGCCATTCATATGGAAAAGTTATGGTTAACAGTTTGGGTGGGCCAGTATGTTGGGTGGGATGCAGTCTCAGGATCTTCAGGGCAGGACAAATAGTGTTAGCTAGGTTGTTGAAGTCTCAGATTTGACACCTGCCTGCTGGCTCTGTGGCTCTGTGAGAGGTTTCAGTAAAGGGACAATGACCTCTGTCTGCCTTTGTCTGGGGAAAAACTGTCCCCCAGCTCTTGCCTTGATGTCAGACACTTCAGTTCCTTTCTGTATGCCACTGGTGCCTTTCAAGCTGTTACCCAGGCACTGGAGCTCAGAGGAAGTGAATCAGATTAAGTTTGTGTATGGGTTCTTTAAGGGAAACTGCTTGGGATTCCAACAGTTTGTTCTACCAACTCAATCTCCACTGTTTTTGCAGCCAGAAGTTATGGGGACTTACCTTTCTGGTACTGGAACCCAGACTGAGGACTTGGTGTAGGGCTGGGACTCCTCGCTTGGAGATATCCCTCCTGAATTTTTTTTTTTAAGATATTATTTATTTATTTTTAGAGAGAGAGGAAGGGAGGGAAAAAGAGAGGGAGAGAAACATCAGTGTGTGGTTTGCCTCTCATGTGGCCCCCATTGGGGGACATGGCCTGCAACCCAGGCATGTGCCCTGACTGGGAATCGAACCAGCAACCCTTTGGTTCCCAGCCTGGTCCTCCTAAATTTTTATCTACCATACGTGTATGTGGAACCAGTCCATTCTGCATCTCCATCCCTCCTACCAGTCTGGATGGATGTGGTTTCTTTAATTCTGTAGTTGCCAGATTTCTATTCAACTTGATTTCTGATGGTTCAGAGTAATGGTGGTTCTATATTTTAGTTGTAATTTTGATGTAGTTGTGTGAGGAGACAAGCTGTGTTCACCTGTGTCCCCATCTTGATTGGAAGTTGCCATTCTTTATAATTGTGATTTTCTTCCATTATTGCACTAGCTAGAAACTACAGTACAATATTGAATAGAAGTTTAATTTCTACATTAAATGAGAGGTTGTGTTATTGCCTTATTCCTGATCTTAGGAGGAGAACATCCAGTTTTTCACTATTAATATGTTAGCTGTTAGTTTTTTTAGATGCCCATTATAAAAATTAAGAAGTTTTCTTCTCTTTTTATAGTGTGCTAAGGGTTTTTATCATGAATGGATGGTGAATTTAGTCAAATGCATTTTCTATATCCATTAAAATGATCATTTGATTATTTTTCTGATAGTGTGGTGAATTTCATTGATTTCCAGATGTTAAACCAATATTATAGTCTTGAGATATACCTCTTCTTGCTCATGATGTATTATCCTTTTTGTATATGTCTGAATTTGATTTGCAAATATTTTAAGACTTTTTAATGTTCATGAGGAATATTGATAGTTTTCTTTTATCTTTATCTGATTTTGATGTCAAGGTAATAATGGCCTCAAAATGTGGTGTGAGATGTTCCCTTCCTCTCTATTTTATGAGTTTTGTAAAATTAGTATTAATTCTTCCTTAATATTTGACAGAATGCACCAAGGAATTCCACATCTGGGTTTGGAGTTTTCTTTATGGGAAGATTTTTGATTAGGAATTCAGTGTCTTTAATTGAACAAGCCTTGTCTGAACAAGGCTGTTCAGATTTTCTGTTTCTTCTTGGATTCTATTTTGGTAAATTGAAGAAAATTGTTAGTGTCACCTAAATGGTACATTTACTGGCATAAATTTGTTCACAATCATCCCTTATCAGGTTTTCAGAAGCCGAATGATGTACCCTATGTTGTTCCTATTATTTGTAATTCATATTTACTGTTTCTTGGTTACTGTTCCTAAGGACTTATCAACTAACTTCTGGCTTTGTTGGTTCTATTTGTCTCTGCTTTAAAGTATATAGTTTTCTCTCTAAGCCACCCCAAATTTTGTGTTGTGTTTTTATTAACATTCCATGAAAAATATTTTAACATTTTTTGTGATTTTTTTTTTTTCCTCTGACCCATGGGTTACTTAGATGTGTGTTAATTTATATGTATATTTTCTAGATAGCTTGTTTTGTTGTAGTAAAAAAAAATAGTGTGTAAGATTTAAATCTTTTGAAGTATATTGACATTTTATGTCCTAGCATATCATCTGTCTTGCTGAATGTTACATGTGCATTTGAAAAGAATTTAAATTCTACCTTTGTTGGGTGTAGTATTCTGTAAATGTCAACTAAGTCAAGTTGGTTGATAGTGTTGTAAAAATCTATATTCTTACTGGGCTGTTTTTCCCCTTTAAGTTATGAAGAGGAATGTTAAAATCTTTAGTCATGATTATTGATTCATCCCTATTTAATCTGGTTAGTTTTTGCTGAAGATATTTTGAAGCTTTGTCTTACTGCTGAATTGCCTTCTCTTTTTAACTCTGAAATGTCCTTTATTTCTCATACTACTTTTTCATAAAGTCTACACAGTCTTATATTATTCATATAGCTACACCAGTTTTCTTTCTAGGTGTTTGAATGTTATATTTTTCCATCCTTTTACTTTCAACCTTATATTTAAAAGTGTCTATTGTAGATAGTACGTAGTTGAGTCTAGCTTTTTTATCCAAGCTGTAAATTTTTGCTTTGAATTGTTTAAACCATTTACATTTTAAGTAATTACTAGTAAGTTCGAGTTTAAGACTACCATCTTTTTGTTTTCTCTTTGTTGTTGTTGGGCTTCTATTATCTTTGTGTTTCTCTCAATTCCTTAGCAGCTGCTCTCTGGTAAGCTCTCCGAAGTCTTTCCCTGAATGTGCCTGGTAGCCTTCAGCCAAGGATGTGGGGAAACCCCACATCTATGTGTACTACTGGTGCCTTTCCTCTGTGCAGCTTGGCCTCTCCAGTGCTTATATTGTTTCGTAGTCCCAGATTCTCTGGCTTGTTAGCTGTGTTCTGCCTAGGGTGTAGCTCCCTGTACTGCAGTCAGGAAATAGTCCCGAGGCAGAGGAATCAAGAAGACGTTTTAGGGGCTCCTAAGTTTCCCCTTTTTCAGGGATCAAGAGAAATGGCATTGCTTATTGGCCAGTGCCTGAAAACAGTTGCTTCATATATTCTTCCCAGTTACATACAGTAGTGCACGGTAGGCCAGCTTTTCTGCGTAGTTGTTACTCTGTCCTGGTAGAAAGCTGATGTTAGAAGACCACTGTTAAATTGCATTGCACCTTTTTTAGGTACTCAGATGTTTCTAAGAGATCTCATCAAGTTAAACTATCACCTAGATGCATGCATCTCTAATTTCTTCCTTGTGACCTTGACCCTTTTCTCAAATTTTACTTATGCATTTTCAAGTACACAGTATGTACAAGGGTCTCCAAAATGGGATGTGTGCCACATTCTGAGGTAAAATACGCTCCATTGATCCAAACGAAAATGTTAGGAATTTTTTTGCATAAATTAAGGTTTTTTAAAATCCTATCCAAGGACATTTTTTTTCATTGCTTTTTAGAGAGGAGGAGGGGAGAGAGGAGCATCGATCTGAGAAAGAAGTATGGATTGGTTGCCTCCCGTATGTGCCCAGACCAGGGACTGAACCTGCAACTTAGGTATCTGCCCTGACCAGTAATTGAACCTGCAACCTATTGGTTATGGGAGGACACTTCAACCAATGGAGCCACACTGGCCAGAGCATAAATGAAACTTGAAAGTACTTGAAATGTAGATTATCATGGTCACATGAATAAGAGTGTCAGATGGCTACATTTCACATATGGTATGCAAAATATCCTGAGGGAGTAGTCCAGGTACCTTTGGGTGAATTAGGAATAAGCTCCCCCTTGGCATATGCAGCACTAAGAGACATGCCTTAGGAAGTGGAATGCACATTAATCTGCATTTGCCCTCTTAAGTTAGGTAGTCCCTTGTGCTGTACAACCTGTGATACTGTGCGTAGTTGCCCTGGAGATAATGGGATTTCTGTCCTGCAGGACTGCAGACCCCATTGTGTCGTGTGCCTTTCCCACCCCTCCCCATACTGTAACAGTTTCCATGTGCTTGGATAAGTAGGTTTATGGATTTTAGCATGTTTTTGCCTAAAATGACTGTCAAACAATTGAAGATCATGGTAGGCTATTACTGGCACCCAGGCACAAAACACTCTCTCAGTTCCTAGGGAAGTCCCAATATGGAGGCCACTCAAAAAAGCCCCTCAGTGTCAGTAGTCTGGAAAGTCCCTAAGTTGTAGGGAACATGTGCAATAGATATAAAAAGTGTACCCAATTCCAATTAATAGCATAGAGACAGTTCCATTTAAGTGTATAATCAAGGTTAGGAGCTGATGACTTGGCTTTTCCCTAATTTAGAAATACAGGGCTGAGCCCAGACGGATCAGAGGTGCTCATATTTGATGGCTTCTTCAGTTTCGTGTGGAGGAACAGATACTTGCCATTCCTAGCACCTGACTATGTGACCCGTAGTGGATTAGCTGCCAAGGAGATCCATATTCTATAGAAAGCTGTAACTGTTGTCCTGTTTTATCGTGTGTATGGAGTTGATGGAGTTGTGATTTTCCATCAGTCTTAGTAACAATCAGAATCTTGCGAGACTTCATTTTCAGCTATGATAAAGATAGTACTACATAATTTACAAGCATGACACCAGAGTGGCAGAATTTATACTTTGTATTTGCAGGCTTTTTGTCATTCTTACTGTGAGGTTAACAGCAGTGATTATCTAACAAGAACTAGACCAAAAGTTTCAAATTAACAAGAAGTCTTTTTGTGATTGGCATCCTCTATGTTAACAATGAACTATACTTTAAGTGTATATTACATTCTGGGCCATTAGCTGATAGTCATTGAAGCTATCGTGTGAACAAGACATTTAAAAGTATTTTATCTCAGTTTTTTAAAATATATTTTACAGATTATGCTATTACAGTTTTCCCATTACCCACCTTCATTCCCCTCCACCCTGCACACCCACATTCCCCCCCTTTAGTTCATGTCCATGTGTCATAAATTCTTTAGCTTCCACATTTCCCATACTATTCTTGCCCTTCCCCTATTTTCTACCTACCATCTATGCTACTTATTCTCTGTACCTTTTCCCCCTCTCTCCTCCTCCCACTCCCCTGTTGCTAACCCTCCATGTGTGTGTTCTCCATTTCTGTGGGTCTGTTCCTGTTCTAGCTGTTTGCTTAGTTTCTTTTTGTTCCTGTTTTAGGTGTGGTTGTTAATAATTGTGAATTTGCTGTCATTTTACTATACATGTTTTTTTATCTTCTTTTTCTTAAATAAGTCCCTTTAACATTTCATAAAATAAGGGCTTGGTGATGATCAACTCCTTTAACTTGACCTTATCTGAGAAGCACTTTATCTGCCCTTCCATTCTAAATGATAGCTTTGCTGGATAGAGCAATCTGGGATGTAGGTTCTTACCTTTCATGACTTGAAATACTTCTTTCCAGCCCCTTCTTGCCTGCAAGGTCTCTTTTGAGAAATCAGCTGACACTCTGGTGGGAACTCCTTTGTAGGTTACTGTCTCCTTATCTCTTGCTGTTTCTAGGACTCTCTCCTTCATTTTTACTTTGGTAATTAATTTAGTAATTAATGATGTGCCTTGGTGTGTTCCTTCTTGGGTCCAACTTCTTGGGGACTCTCTGAGCTTCCTGGACTTCCTGAAAGTCTATTTCCTTTGCCAGAATTGCCAGAATGGGGAAGTTCTCCTTTATTATTTGTTCAAGTAACTTTTCCACTTGTTGCTCTTCCTCTTCTCCTTCTGGTATCCCTATTAATTTGGATGTTGGAACATTTAAAGATGTCCTGGAAGTTCCCAAACCTCTCCTCATTTTTTTTGAATTCTTATTTCTTCATTCTTTTCTGATTGTATGTTTTTTTCTTCCTTCTGGTCCACTCCATTGATGTGAGACCCAGCTTTCATTCCATCACTATTGGTTCCCTGTGCATTTTTCTTCATTCCACTTATTATAGTTTTAATTTTTTCATCTAATTTGTGACCAAAATCAACCAATTCTGTGAGCATCCTGATCACCAGTGTTTTGAACTGTGCATCTGATAGGTTGGCTATCTCTCGGTCATTTAAAAGTACTGGTTGTGGGGCTTCCAATTCTATTTGAGCCATCCTTTTCTTCCCCCCCGCCCCTTTGGTCTGGTCGCACCTGTTACATTAGGGGATGGAGCCTTAGGGTTCACCAGGGCAGGGCACCGCAGTCGCTGGGTTGTGACACTATATGTGGGGGCAGGCTCTGAGAGGGAACAATGGCACCTGCTCCTTTCTGTGTAGGACCTCAGTCCCTTCCGCTGCTTCCCCCGAGCAAACTGGGCCCCTCTGGTGCCAACTCCCATGTGGGTGGGCTTGTGCACTCTGTGGGACTTTCCAACGACCCCTCTTGTGAGGCTGAGAATCTCTCCCTGCTCCTCGACTCCCACAGGTGTTTTCAGTCAGTGCCCCAAGGCTCTATTTCCCAGCGCTGGGACCCTGGATTGTGCGTAGTGCTTTGCTTCACAATCGCCACCTCGCTGGGTCTGCTAGTTGCCACCCCTCAGCCGGTGTCTGCCAGCGGCTGCTTGTGCGCCCAGGGTCCACCTGTTGTGGTCTTGCTCGCCCCAGATGCCTCACACGCCCAGGCCCAACGCTCTCTGCTCTCTCCGCCATAACCCGCTCCCTGCTGCCTGACTCCGCCCCTCCTACCAGTCTGGATGAATGTGTCTATTTTAACTCCTTGGTTGTCCGACTTCCATACAGTTCAGTTTTCTGTCAGTTCTGATTGTTATTTTGTTTCTAAATTGTTGTCTCTATCTTGGTTGTGTGAGTAGACACAGTGTGTCTACCTATGCCTCCATCTTGGCCAGAAGTCCTTTATCTCAGTTTTATTCCTTAACAACATCTTACATTTATGTGATTGAGATACACTAGTATTGTTGTATATGTACATGATAAATATGTAGGGTACATGTTCAAATATTTGTGTTTAAGACAACACACAAACAAATAACTGTCAGCTGAATTGCCTAAATGTTTTTGTACATTCATCTAGCCTCTCGTAACGTTTTTCAGATCCTCTTTTTTTTCAGTCTTGTTGGGAGTCCATGGATTCAGACAGCCAACTTGTTTGCTTTGTTGTATGCCATTTTATACAGGTAACTTGAGCACCTGCAGACTTGGGTATCTGTGAGGGTCCTGGAACCAATCTCCCATGGGTATGGAGGGACATCTTAAGTTTTGGGGGAGTCAGTTAGAATTTCCAACTGTGTCTGGGGCAGGCGCCCCTAACTCCCATGTTGTTCAGAGGTCAATTGTATAAATAGTCCATAGGTACTCATATCATTGTACAATAACAAAATGTCTTAAATGATAATTAGGAGACATAACTACCAGAAACTCATCTTTATTTTACTTTGCTTATTTGGATAGTCTCCCTGGGACCTCCTGATTGTCTATATTCAACATTCAGCATAGCCAGGAAGGGAGCCTAGAGTGCATGCAACTCTTAGTGTCTGTCTCTGTGTACTGGTGCATGTCTGATTTATGTTTCTTCCTGTCCTCCTCATCCTCTAAACTTGATTTGTTTGTCATGTGTCTTGCTTTTACTAATCTTCTCAACTCAGCTTTCCCACCCATCTTTTGCTATAAAGTGCTCCTCCCACTTTGTGACCCTTCTATTTTGGTTTCCTTGTTGTCTTTCCCCTATTCCCTTCCACTATGAAGGGTAAAGTGAGGAGATCACCCAGGACAGGCCTTCAGGAATTCTGATATACAATGACTACTAGATAAGGGAGAACCTACAAAGGAGACTTGAGAAGTGGTAGGAGAAAACCAGGAAAAAGTAGCATCATGAAAGAAAGAAAGTACTAACAAAGGCAGCAGTGCTGTCAAAACATCAAAGCGTGAGCTATGGCTATGCCTTTTCCACCAAGGTCTGATAACAGACGTGGAGGAAAAATTCTTCCTTGTGTGTTCTGTCTCGGCCTTAGAGATATTATAATCATACATTGATTCAGGTCTGCTATATACCTATATTCTTTAGAGTTCTCTACTTACTAGCCAGTTCTTGTTAACCCAGTTTGTTGATGTAGTTGATAATTACTTGTGTTAAACTTCCATTTTTCAAACTCAATGTGTGGCTTCTCTCTCCTTATTATATCCAGACTGTGCGTCATTTTAGGCAAAAGTGGTGTGTCCTTTTCAGTGCTTTACATTAACAAACACGATCTTGCCCTGGCCTGTGTGGCTCAGTTGGTTGGAGCATGGTTCTGTACAACAGAAGGTTGTGGGTTCGATTCCTTGTCAGGGCACATACCTAGGTGGCAAGTTTTGATCCCTGCTAGGGGTGTGTATGGGAGGCAAACAATCTTTCTCTGGAAGCAATGAAAAAATGTCCTCAGGTAAGGATTAAAAAAAAAGGATCTCATTCTATCATATTATTGTTAGTGTTGGATTTTGTTCTCTTGTTTAAGGTAAGGAATCGCTGTCTTTCTCCACTCTAAGGATAGCCCCCACCACCTTTGTAATTAATAAGTAATCTTCTGGGAGATACTCTGAGAGTCCTTGTGAATATTCTGTTTCCCGAAAGACCTTAAATTGTCATCCACTGATGATTCTTGCCTTTGTCCATTATTGCTGTGATGTTGGAAAATGGTGCTTTTTCTATGCTTATTAGTTGTTGTTAGCCTGCCATATGGATGACATTTTTCTTTTCTATTTGTCATTATGGGCTCGTGAAATTTTTTTATATAATGTTCTAATTCATTTCTTTATTTTGATAACCAAATTGTTCCTATTTGGGCAGTAGGAACCCTTTCCAGTTGACATCTTGTTCTTTGACATGCTATTGCTCTCTTTGAGCACTTCTTATTTTCTGGCAAAGCAGTTTCTAGTTTCATTTTTGTACTTGTTCTGCACCAGTCTTGGTCATTTCTCCAAGGAATCTCCCCTTATTTTAACAAAGTCCAGTGTATCATCTGTTATGAATTTTTCTTTAGTGCTGTATCTAAGAAATCTTTACTTAACACAGGTAGTTTCTCCTTGAAGTTTCACAGTTTCAAGTTTTACATTTAGGTCTGTGACCCATTTTGAGTTAATTTAAAAATTTTTTTTAAATATCGATTTTAGAGAGAGAGTGAGACACGAGAGAGAAACATCAATTTGTTGTTCCCCTTATCTGTGTATTCACTGGTTGATTCTTGTCTCTGTGCTGACAAGGGATCAAACCTACAACCTTGGTGTATCAGGATGACACTAACCAACTGAGCTACCTGGCCAGAGCTAGTTAATTTTCTGTGTGGTATGTGGTATGGATTCAAGTTCATTTCACATATGGGTATTTAATTTTTCCACCACTGCATTTCAAAAGGCTATCTTTACTGCATTGCCTTTGTCAAATACGAGTTATCCATGTATGTCTGGGTTTCTCGGTTCTCTGTCCAATTCCATTGATTTGTTTGTCTTTATGCCAATACCACGCTGTTGAGTCTGTATACCAATGCTGAAAGATCTTATGCCAGGAGAACAACAGGAAAGATGTTTTGCAGGGAATTCTTACATTTAACTGTAGAAATGGATTTAATGATGGGGATAAGAGGTGACAGTAGTATGTACTTGTTATATACTCTGACAATGTAGGTATGATACAGTTATTCAGAAACTTAAGGAATATAGTTCACTTGAATCTTTCCTGAGAAGGCTATTAGAGAATTTCAGACAACCAAGAAATGGCTTAATAGAATTATTGATTGCCTTACAGAAATTCACCAGGAAATCAAAATATATTATTTATTTTATTTTTTAAAGGGTTTATTTATTTATTTTTAGAGAGAGGGGAAGGGAAGGAGGAGAGGGAGAGAAACTTCAGTGTGAGATTGCCTCTCACGCACCCCTCCTGGGGACCTGGCCTGCAACCTAGGCATGTGCCCTGACTGGGAATCCAACTGGTGACCCTTTGATGCACAGGCTGGTACTCAATCCACTGAGCAACACCAGCCAGGGCAAGATATTATTACTTTAAATAGATTCTGTAGGAAGCAGTGCAGGAATGGTATGAGAGGAAATAAGGAGTTAATTTCTGTGTTGCTCATACTAGGGAATTATTAGACAGTATCTAGTAAAAAGAGGACTATGGTTATGTAAAGGTATTAGTATAAAGATAACCATTAGGAACAAAACCTAAACCTTTCTATCCCCAAAGAAATATTGGGGGTAAGGGGAGGAAATGAAAGAAACACAGTGAAATAATTTATATATTTTCTTTATAGCAGAATTGAGATTATATCAATAAATGGAGTTAACTGGCCTAAAAGAGGAAAAAAATATTTTCAGGTGAACATAGCAAAATCCAACTTTGTGTTCTATGCAAAAAATGTAACTGCAAAACTGAAAGACTCAGAAAGGTTAAGAATAAGGGGTTAGGCAAAGTATAATGCTGGACAAATATACAAATAAGAAAACAAAGTACTCTTTTGATGCATAAGGTAGAACTCAGGCCAGAAATCATTTAAGAGCCCAACACATTATGAGGCTACATGCTGCAAATCTCAATGAAGATGTACTTTTGGATACATGGATATTAATGAGAACTTTGATTTTTTAGAAAATGTTCAGGAGAGGCAATAATACTTGGAAACATCGATAATAGAAGAATTAAAATCTTTGTTGCAGATAGAGCAAGTGGATATAAATTTTTTAAGGCTATCAAAGACCTAAATAATACAACCAACGGGTGGATCTCATGGTTGTGTATTGCATATGAAAGAATACACCTTCTTTGCAAATGTACATGGGACACTGAAGAAAACTGATTATTTGTGGACATATGAGAAAATTCCTCTGATCCAGCCAGGTGTCTCAGATGGTTGGAGCATCGCAGGTACACCAAAAAGGTTGCTGGGTCAGTCCCTTGTCAGGGTGCGTGTGGGAGGCAACTGATTGATGTTTCTCTCTACCTCTGTCCCTTCCTTTCTCTCTAAAAAAATGAATAAATACATCCTCTATTGGGGATTTTAAAAAAGAAACTTCCAAAATCACGCTCGGGGGACTTTCGGGGGACTAAAAATCAGTTTCCAAAATTCAAAAACACACTAACACGCTGCCAAACAACTTTGACTAAAGTGAAAACAAGAACAAAATTGCTAGGTTTCTTGACGCCATACATCAGAATCAATTGGTTATATAGCAGGGGTCAGAAAACTTTTTTTGTAGAAGAGTAGATAGTGAATATTTTTAAAGTTTGTGAACCATATATTGTCTCTTGCAGTTTTGAACTCTTCTGTTGTAGCTTGAAAGCAGTGGTAGACAATAAATAAATAAGTGGGTATGGCTGTGTTCCAATAAATCTTGATTTACAGAAACAGGTGGCATGTCGGATATGGCACATGGACTATATATAGTTTGCCAACCTCTGTGTTATAGCCAAAGCAATCATAATAAGAAAATTCTTAGCATCAAATGCTTCCATCAGTGAAAATGAAAATAAATGAATACTCAAAAAGGTAGAAAAACAACAAAGTAACCAAAGAATGCAGAAAAACAACAAAGTAACCGAAGAATGCAGAAGGAAAAGTAATAATGGTTTTTAGATAACAGAAAAATAATAGAACAAATATGTCAGTACTTTGGTCCTTCGAAGTTATTTTTTTTGTTTGCTTGTTTTTTGGTCAGTCAACCCACTAAGTAAATTTTATTTTTATTTTGTTTTTTTTTTTTTTTTTAAGATTTTATTTATTTTTATAGGGAGGGGAGGGGAAGGAGAAAGAGAAGGAGAGAAACATCAGTGTGTGGTTGCCTCTCGTGTCCCCCTACTGGGGACCTGGCCTGCAACCCAGGCATGTGCCCTGACTGGGAATTGAACTGGTGATGCTTTGGTTCGCAGGCCCAAGCTCAGTCCACTGAGCTACACCAGCCAGGGCCCATTAACTAAATTTTTAAAAAGAAGAAACCTTAAATACAGTGGGAATGTAACCAAAACAGGAAATTCAGACATTCACAAATACAAGTTTGTGAAAATGTATGCAGATAGATTTGAAAAATTGATGTGGATGTTTTATAGGAAAACCATTTGTCACAGTTGATCCCAGTAGAGTTGATTTAAGCAGATCAATCTCCATAGGGGAAAAAGAAAATACTACACACTGTCTGTCTGCAGCCCAGATGGTTCAATAGTGGAGGTTCAGTAAATCTGATAACCTCAGTGCTACTTCACTTGTTTCAAGATACAGAAAAACTTCTAAACTTTCAAATTCTTTTTTCTGAAACATTTATAAGTATTAAAGTCTGGAAAGTATTTCACAAATACACAAACTACAGATCAGTTTCACTAATGAATATGAATATAAGATGTAAGTAAAATATTAATATGTAGTATCAAAGAGTATATTGAAAAGTCATGTCAAAAGTTTTTTTTTCTAGAAATGTAATATCTAGATTACATTCAATATCTGGATTTCAGAGCTAAGGAGACAATCATGATTGTAAAAGTCATTTGACACGTTTCAATTCTCCATGTTAATAAATCAGTAAAACAGGAATTGATAGGTCCTTTTAAAATATGTATATATTTATTTCAAAAGCCAGCATCTCTATGGGGGAAACTCTAGAGGGTTGACCCATAAAGTTAGGGATGGGGGAAAGGATGCCCATTATCTCCATTTTCAGGGATATGATCATATATGAAACTACTACAAATAATATGAAAATTTAAGTTGCAAGATACAAAATTATACAGGAGTCAGTAGCCTTCACATATATAACAGTAACCAGTTGGAAGATAAAATGGAAGAGAAGATTTCATTGTAATTGTAAAAATTCAAAATTTAAAAAAATCTAGAAATCTAGCGTGTATATAATCTACATGGTAAAAACTGTCGGATACTTATAGAAAACAGATATGCTTATATAGAAGCAGACTTGAGCCAAATGAAAAGGTACTCTTTGTTTTTAATAGGAAGGATGGGGTATTAAAGTATAAAAGCTATGTAATTGAAGTTGCATAGTACTGGTGAATGTGTAGATGGACCCAAGGAGCAAGAGAGAAAATCCAGAAGTAGACATAATGTTTATGAAAATTTAGTATGTGATGTGTCATCTCTAATAATGGGGGCAGGAGTACTTTTAATAATAGTCCTATTATTAGGACAACTGCTTAGTCATCCGGAAAAATAACATTGGATCCAATTCTCCTACCATATACCAGTATAAATTCCAAATTGATCAGAGGTCTAAAATGTAGAAAATGAAGTACTAAAAATAAATAATGAATTTCTTTATAAACTGGAAGTAGGGGGGCGGGGAGTTTCCCAGCTATTCTGGCAAATCTAGGAACAAAAAAGGGCAAAAATTGACAAAATGGAAAAGTTATAATAAACACCATAAGCAAACAAAAGGCAAGAAACAAACTAAGAGAAATATTGCAGCTCATGTTTAAAATGTTTCAAAGATAGTTAGGGAAGAGAACTAAAACCTGATAGAATAGAGTAAACTATATGTAGAAGGTCCACAAATAGAAGTGAGAATGGTCCTTAAACATGAAATGTGACAATATGCTCATAACAGGAGAAATACAAATTAAAACTGTAGTTAAATACCATGTTTTCACCTACCAGATTGGCAAAAAACTAAAAGTTTGGCATTATATTTTTGGGTAAAACTGGGGGGAAAGTAAGACAGCATATTGCCAGTGGGATGCCAAATGGTGTGATTCCTGTGGAACAGAATTGGACTACATCAAACAAAATTGCAGTTGCATTCCCTCATTGACCCCTTAGTCTTCACTGTATTCCTAAAGATAGATTTGCAAAAGTATCAAATGAAGTATGTGCAAAGTTGTTGCAGGATTGTTTGCAGTAATGAAAGATTGGAGTGAACAGCAATAGACAACTAGTGGAATAAATCATGGTATATCACTGAGATGTAAAAGAGGAATAAGGGAGATCTCTATAGACCTCTGTGGAGTGCGTTCCAAGATGTATTGTTGAGTAAAAAAAATGGCAAGATGCAGAAGAATGTGTATTGTTTTATATGCTAACTCTTGTGAGAAATGGGATGAAATTGTGTGTGTGTGTGTGTAAATGTTTTAGCTTTGTCTACTGAAAGGGCAAGGAGAATAGGGAAGGAATTGGGGCTGTAAACTGACCCAGGTAATGTAACTTTGTATTACAGTATTGATTTTGGAGCAATGTAAGTATATTATTTAGCCCTGGCCAGTGTGGCATCGATCTGCAAACTGGGAGGTTGTGGGTTCGATGTCCCTGGGTTGCGGGTTTGGTACCCGGTGGATTGTGAAAGGCAGCCGATTGATGTTTCTCTCTCATATTGATGTTTCTCTTCCTCTTTCTCCTCTTCCCCTCTCTCTGAAATCAATGAGCATGATCTGGGTGAGGTTAAAAAGTAAATAAGTAAATAAAGAAACAACTTGAGCATCCGTGGAAGGCTGTGGCCGGAATCCCCTGCATGGCGGAAGTAGATATGGTCCTCCGTCAAATCATCTTCCTAGTCCGAGGCATGCGCCCTACGGGCTTCCTCCTGTGTTGCTCTGATTGCCGGTGCAACACACGCTAGTTCCTGTAGACGCTCACATGCAGACCTCTGCGCTTCCCGAATTTAAGGAAATGGTGCCACTTTTACAGCAGCATTTAGTAAAGCTCAGCTTGTTAATATAGAATAACATCTGAGCCCTGAGTTTAATTTTAACTGAAATGTAGAATTCTTGGTCAAGAGAGTATGTGAATCTTAAACTTTTAACGACGTGGTTAGTAATGTGTGTTACAGCTGGCTAAGATGAGGGCACTCATCAGCACTTCGTGTTACCAATTTTTTTTAGTTTTTGGCATTCTGGTGGGTGTTTCTTGTTACTTTATTTGGATGTTATATGCTTTTCCCAAGTACCAGTTAGGTTGAACGATTTTCATATGCGTATTGAACGCAGTTGTGAAGTACTTGCTCAAATCTCTTTTCTTTCTGTTGGGCTGTTAATTTTAATAGGATTTCTTTAATATTCTTCCATTTTGTCTTACTTTTTTTCATAGGTTCTTTGAACCAAACTTAAGTTTTGTGAATCTTCCCTTGAGGTTAGTGCTTTAACTTAAGAATTTTTACATACCCCAAAGTAACAGTTATTTTTCTCTGTTTGCTTTTAAAAGCTCTGTAGTTTTGCCCTTTACATTTAGGTTTATTTTTCTAAGATTTTAGGTATTTTTAGAGAGGGGGGCTCAGCGGGAGACAGAGGGAGAGAAACACTGATATGAGAGAAACTTCTGTCAGTTACTTCTTGTTCACCTGCAGGGACCAAACCCACAACTCAGGCATATGAACCAGGGAATCAACCAGCAACCTTAATGCATTGTGGGCCTGTGCCCAACCAACTGAGCCACACTGGTCAGGGCCACATTTAGGTTTTTGTTTTAAGTGCAGTTTATATGTAGATAGCTATATATGCACTATATATAGATAGATACAGATTATATATCTATAGATATAGATATAGATAGATACATAGATACGTAGATAGAGAGCAGTAGGCTGGTGTTGTTTCATTTTTTTACCAGCTATCCCAGCCTATTACTCAAAATGCCATTCTTTTTTCAATGCACTGCTATCCCTATCAGTTATTAGGTATTTTTATATGCATGAGTCTATTACTCAGCCCTTAATCTGTTTCTCAGGGAGTTCTAATTTATTGATCTATTTGTCACTCCCTGAATCAATGCCACCCTCTCTTAATCGCTGTGTCTTTACAACTGGGTTTGATAGCTGCTAACACAGGTCCGTGTGGAAATTCTGTCCCTTCGCTTACTGTTCTTCACTTACTCTTGCCTATTTTTAGCTGTTTGAGGTACATAAATTTGGGAATTCATTTTCAAGTTCCACAAAAATCCTGACAGATTCTTGAGAAATGGTTAGGTTAATGTGGGGAGATTTATATAGTTGTAACGTTGAGTTTTCTAATCCACAGGCATGCTATTATTTCTCTTATGTTTTCTTTAGCGACTCATTAATTTATAATGATTTCCATAGGGATTTTGAATATTTTCTCCTAGGATTTTTTCTAGGACATAGTTTTGTTGTTGTTACAAGTGTCCTATTTTAACTTCATTTTTACTTTTTTGATCCTGGTTTTTAAAAAAAAGGTGTTTTAAATATTTCTTTTCAGGAACTTTGTTGAATTTTACTAATTCTGGTTCTGCCTCTATAGCTTTGATTGGCTTTTCTACATATAGACTCATGTCATCTGTTGGGTTGGTCAAAAAGTTCATTTAGTGTTTTCCATAAAAGATACATTTTTCACTTTCATCAATAAGTTTATTGATTTAGTTTTTTTCCTGTAAGATGGCTCTAGTAGTGCTTAGTTGTCTTTAACTTCATTTGAAACAATTTTGTTAGATTGTATTGTGACAGCTGTCATATCAGCTTGCATTTAAAAAAATCAAAATTTCTAAATTTTTGTGTAGCCATTTTAATATTGAAGATGGAAGAAAATGTACAACTTTTTCAGCATATTATGCTTTATTATTTCAAGAAAGGTAAAAATGCAACTGAATTGCAAAAAAAGATTTATGCAATATTTGGAGAAAGTGCTGTGAGTGATCAGATGTGTCAGAAATGGTTGGGCAAGTTGTGTGTTGGAGATTTCTCCTTGGATGTTGCTCCACTATTGAGTAGACCAGTTAAAGTTGATAGCGATCAAATCAAGACATTAATTGGAAATGATTAACATTTTACCACTCAGGAGATAGCCAACATACTCAAAATATTTAAATCAGTGAAGTTATTGGTGAAAATGAAAATGTCTGTTATTTTACAGAAAAAAACTTAAGCAAACCTTTTGGCCAAACCGATACTTTTATGAAAGTGGGCTGCCCCCTGATTCCCACAAGATGTGATTGGTTTATTTGAATAATTCTGTAAGCTGGCAGGGAACTGAAACCCACTATTCAAGTATGAACAGAAACTAAGAGTCATGCTTAGTTAAGGGACCTTATCTGTGGGAGTAGAGTGGGGTTGGGAACTTTTGGTTAGGCTCATTTTGGCCCTCCCAGGTTTATTAGACTTGAAGCAGCAGGGTATATTAAGCCTTAATTTTAGGCCTTACACCACCTGTTTTATTCCTAAAAGCCACAAAAGGTTTTTGGTGTTTTCACATCAGGAATAGATTTTTTTTTAAATAGCAAATCTTTTTGTATCTACTGAGACAGGATAATGTTTTCTTTTAATCTGTTATGTGGTGAGTTCTAAGAATTGATTTTCTAATAATAAAATGATCCTGTATTCCTATGCAAAATTCTACTTAGTGATAATGGTATAGTCCCGTTTTTACATGCTGCCAAATTTGGTTTGCTAATATTTTATGATTTTTGCTTCTATGTTTAGGAGTTATGTGACCTGTGATTTTCCATTTTTATACTGAGTTTTTCTGTGGTTGTGCAGGCTTCATAAAATGATTTGTAGAGTACTACTTTTTTCAGTTCTCTGAAATAATTTGTGAAAGTTTGGAATTAGGTCATTTCTTGATATATGATACCAATCAGGGCTTGGGCTTTTCTTCATGGAAAGATTTTGACTCCTGATGCAATTTTCTTAAGGGTTTATAAGATTCTTTAGGTGTTCAGTTTCACTTGAGACACTGTGGTAGTTTCATTTTTTTCATTTGTACATTTATATAAATTTTTTGTTTTCATACAAGTACATAATAATCACTTACTAATTCTTTCAATCTGTGTCATCTAAAGTTATGATATCCTCTTTCATTCCTAGTGCTGGTTTTAGAGTTGTGCGCGCTTTCACTCCCCTGTACGATCTCCCTCCCCCCTCCGCCCTTCCCCCCCTCCCCTTCCTCTCTTTCCGCCACCAGAGGTTTTCAGTTTTATTAACAGAACTACATAGCTTCTGTTCCATTTAGTGGATTTGTAAAAAATTTCTTTGGGTTGGGGGATTCAGTTGGTTGGAGCAATGTTCTGTACACCAAAAGGTTTCAGGTTCCATCCCTGGTTGGGGTGCATACCTTGGAGGCAGCCAATCAATGTTCCTAACATCGATGCCCCTGTGTCTGTCTGTCTGTCTCTCTCCCCGCCCCCCAAAGTCAATAAAAAACATCTTCAGGCAAGGGTTTTTAAAAAAATTTTCTTGCCCTGGCTGGCGTAGCTCAGTGGATTGAGCGCAGGCTGCAAACCAAAGCATTGCAGGTTCGATTCCCAGTCAGGGCACATGCGTGGGTTGCAGGCCACTGCCCCCAGCAACCGCACATTGATGTTTCTCTCTTTCTCTCTTTCTCCCTCCCTTCCCTCTCTAAAAATAAATAAATAAAATCTTAAAAAAATTTTTCTTTAAGTTTATTTTATTATGCCTTACCAACTAATACTTTTTTTTATTGTAATGAAGTGTGTGTAACAAGAAATTAACCACTTAAACGATTTTTAAGTTCATAGTTCCATGGCATTAAGTACATTCACGATGCTAGGTAATCATTACCACTGTATTCAGAACTTTTTCATCATCCTAAACAGAAATTCTCTACTCATTAAGCAATAAATAACTCACCATTTCTCCTTCCCCAACCCCTGGTAACTTTCTGTCTTTGTGAATTTGCCTATTCTAGATACCTCACATAGGTGTAATTATGCAGTATTTATTCTTTATTTCTGTCTGGCTTATTGTAGTTAGTATAATATTTTCAATATTATTTCAATATAATATTTTCAATATTTTCAAAAGGAATTTCACTTTTATGGCTGAATAATATTCCATTTATGTATACAGTCCATTTTATTTATCCATTCATCTTTTGATGGACACTTGGGTTGTTTCTACCTGCTGACTATTGTGGATAATGCTATAAACATTGGCATATAGGTATCTGTTTTAGTCCCTTTTTCAGATTATTGGGTAATACACCTAGGAGTAGAATTGCAAGATCATGTAGTTATTCTATATTTAACTCTGATAAACTATCAAACTGTTTCCACACTGACTACACCATTATTCATCCCTTCATCAATGCACAGGGGTCTGATTTCTCCACATCATCAGCAACACTTGTTTTTATTTAAAAGAAGATTTGATAATATCCATCCTTCTGGGTGCGAAGTGGTATCTTATTGAAGTTTTAATTGATTTTCCTAATGGTGAGGCTCATTTCATATGCTTACTGGCTGTATATCTTTTTTTTGGAGAAATCTGTTCAAGTCCTTTGCCCTTTATGAAGTTGTTGAGGTATAGGGGTTCTTCATGTATTCTAGATATTAAATCTTTATCAGACACATGTACAAATATTTTCTTTCTGTGGGTTGTCTTTTCATCCTCTCCATGTACCTTTTGATGTATAGTAGTTTTAAATTTTGATGAAGTTAGGATGGCATCATTCAAAATGGCAGAGTCCCTTTACTGAAACAACCAATAAACTGGAAAAAGTGACCAGAACTGACTGTTTCAAACTCTGTACTTTGATCAAACACTTAGAACAACCAGAGGGTGCTTGATTAAAGGAGAGGCTGCTGCATTTTTGGTAAGAGGGCTCCAAAAAAGGCATTGTGTGTTTTGGTTATTCTGAGGGATGCCTGAGGACTGACTGCTGCTGACCTTGCCAAGAAGAGTTAAAGAGACTACCTTCCTTCTGAAGCCAGACATTTAAGAAAATCTTTGTCAGATTACTGGCAAATACGAATACATACACACTTTGCAAAATAATTTGGCAGAGTAACAAATGAACGGATCTTACCATCAACAAGCAAAAAACAGCAGTCCCCAAGGAGTGGGAAAATTTGAGTTCTAGAGTTACTATAATAATAAAACCTGCCCTGGCTGGTGTGGCTTCGCCGGCCTGCGAACCAAAGGGTCACTGGTTCAATTCCCAGTCAGGGCACATGCCTGGGTTGTGGGCCTGGTCTCCAGTATGAGGTGCACAAAAGGCAACCACACACTGATGTTTCTGACTTCCCCTATTTCTCTCACATTTCCCCTCTGTCTAAAAATAAATAAATAAATAAATAAAATCTTTTTAAAAAGTCTCAGTTTATCTTGCTCCAAGTTTGTTGAGCTTATTAGAAGTGTAGATTCATGACTTTCATCAAATTTAGGAAACCATTATTTCTTCAAATATTTTTCTACCTCTCCTGTGCTTCTCCTGGTGTGTTTGACAGCATCCCATAAGCTCCTAAAGTTCTGTTCATATTTCATTATTCTTTGTTTTTTCTTCTCAAACTGGTAATTTCAACTGCCTTATCTTCAGGTTTGCTGATTCTTCTTCCTGTTTAACATCTGCCATTTCTGTCAAATTCTCTTTTTTTATGAATGAACCATATTTCCTGTTTTTTTATGCTTTGCCTTTTTTTTTCTTTTTTTAAGAACTGGACATTTTGAGTATTTTTCCTCAGGGATTGATTTCATTGCTTGTTGAGATCTTCAGCTTGTTGTATAATGACTTTTCCAAACTATTTTTACAAAGCCTTCCTTGTGTGTATTACTGACATGTTATCTTGGCATTTAGCCTGTAACATCTCAGAGGTTTCTTTAAATGTGTAGATTAAAAAAGAAAAATACATATGCCTCTTTAAATGTTCTGATATGTCACCAGAAAAGCTACTGGAGGAAACTGAATAAAGCCAAGCGTCTCAGCTGGCCCTCAGGGAACCCCCATACTAACCAAATCACACAATACCCAAATTTTAGAGTCAAGGTCTTTACTGTGCACCCTGACACCAGCCAGCCACTTTAGGAATGCGGACTGCTGTTGCCGCATTGCAGCAGGGGGTTCAGTGAGTTGAGCATTGGCCTGCCAGCTGAAAGGTCAGGGTACATGCCTAGGCTGCAGGTGAGATCCCCAGTTGTGGGTGTGCAAGAAGCAACCAATCAGTGTTTCTCTGGCACATTGATGTTTCTCTCCTTTTTCCTTTCCTTCCCCTCTCTCTGAAAAATAAATCTTTAAAAAAAACATTGGGCATGGTAGGTGGTTCATACAAGCAGCTCTTTCACCAAAGTTCAGCAAGCTATCCTGTCATTTAGCATTTCCTTGGTTGCTGTAAATGAGCAAATTTCAGAGTTCTGTAATAGTGTATTTTGATTGTTACCCCCCACCCCCCCAACTTAATGGTTGTATTGGCAGACAGACTAACCTCTGAAGATGCCATTTTAAAAAAAAATGATATCCTTTGCTGACATTTTTGCTGCCGTCTTAGTTTCCTTCCTTCCTTCCTTCCTTCCCTCCCTCCTTCCTTCCTTCCTTTTCTTGATTTTTATTTGTTTTAGAGAGTGGGAAAGGGAGGAAGAAAGAGACAAACATCAAAGTTAGACAGAAACACCAATTGGCTGCCTCCTGCATTCACCCCAACCAGGATGTGCAACCCAGCTGGGGGACCAACCTGCAGCCCAGGCATGCGCCCTGACTAGGAATGGAACCAGCTACCCCTCACTCCATGGCATGATGTCCAACTGAGCCACATCAGTCAGGGCAATACTAGTTTCTAATGTAATTGCAGGATAAATGTGTAATTCTTTTAAATTAGTTTTCAGAGATGCAGAGTAGGGTCATTGTTACTGCCATTTTTGGCGAAGGATTTTTTTTGCTGAGTATCAGATTTTTTTATATTGAATACACTTTAGTCATTATTCCTTTTGCCATTTAAATTGTCTCAATTTGATGGCACTCTCTTTCTCTTTAACTGTTTCTTTGCCTTCTAGCACAAAAAGATATCCCAGTTTTACCATGTACCGCGGGTTAAAAAAAATCTGCCATAGACTTGGAATCAATGATATTCTCCCTTTAGTGGGGTAGTGGTATTTAGAATCAGATAACCAGGATGCTCCTGAGGTATGATCACTTCGAAGCCTTTTGAAACTGGACAGAATTAAGAAATATTTTTAAAAATTCAGTTGTGCATATTGATATTTCTGAGTCAATTTTACAATTCAAGATTTTTACTTCTTTGGTTTCACATTGTACTTCTTTATTCTACTGATAATCTTTGCTCTAATAACATTAACAAAATTAATGTTTACCTTGACCACTGATTCAAATTATGTCCTTTATCTACAGAAAATTTATTACTTTTATACTACCAATATTCTTAATAATAAATTCTAATGAATGTAGTTTAAAATTGCTTTGCAGTATTTTTCAAAAAGAAAATAAAATCCTGAAAGTATACCTAATATAGCTGCAGTAGCCCTCATGAAAACATGTTAAACCTTAATAACGAGTATACAAGTGAAAACTGTAGCAAGATAACTATTTTTTGCTTATCAGGCAAAAATTCATAAGTTTGTCAACATCTATTTATGAGGTTCTGAGGAACTAGGTTGTCATACATTTCTAATGAGGGTACATTTGGCAATTTCTTTAAAAATTGTAGATCCTTTTATCCTTCAGCCCACAGACCCACTTCTAGAAATCTGTTTTAAGGGTAAAGCTGCCATGACTAAAGCAGTGTGTAATTAATGTTATTATTATCATTTGTAATAGCAAAAGATTGGAAATGGCATTTACTGATAAGGAGTGACTGCCAGCATATACTGTTAACAAAAGCAAGCTACAGTGCTGTGTATGTAGTTTGCATGAAAACTGTAAATATTTTTTTTAAGATTTTATTTATTTTTTTTAGAGAGGGAAGGGAGGAAGAAAGAGAGAGAAACATCAATGTGCGGTTGCTGGGGGCTGTGGCCTGCAACCTAGGCATGTGCCCTGACTGGGAATCGAATCTGTGATGCTTTGGTTTGCAGCCCACGCTCAATCCACTGAGCTACGCCAGCCAGGGCGAAAACTGTAAATATTTTTTAAAAAAGAACTTCTGGGGAGAGGAAAAGGAAAAAAGTTACTGGAAGGATTAACATTAGTTTAATGAAAATGGTTATCTATAAGGAAGTGTGATAGAGGGAATGAAACTGGTAGAAAGATAGGGACAGAACTGAAATCTGGTAAACTTTTTTAATATAGTTTTTTGACTTTTGAACCATGTAAATATTTCACGTATTTAAAAATAAGTTTATACTACAATAAAAGCATAAAATCTAAAATTAAAACTAAATGAACTAGTGAACCTGAAAAAAATACTTAACGGCAACATAACATCATATTGTTGAATTTTATTATTCAGTGTGACAGTTTATCTTTCACCTAGTGCATCTTATTTGATCTTTAAAGATATTTCTGCTGGATTTAGAGTTCTGGCTATACAGTTTACTGTCTTTTATCTCTTGGAAGATGTCTTTCTGTTGTCTGCTGATTTCCATTGTTGTTGATGAGAAGTAGGCTATCAGTCTTACCTGTCTTTTTTTATGATCCATCTTTTTTTTCTTTGTTTTTTATGATTATTCTTTAATTTCTACAGTTTTAGTGTGATATCTAGATGTCACATTAAACTCTTTATTC
Organism: Tonatia bakeri; assembly: GCA_004024845.1. Lineage (NCBI taxonomy): Eukaryota > Metazoa > Chordata > Mammalia > Chiroptera > Phyllostomidae > Tonatia > Tonatia bakeri. The sequence continues at coordinate 29,169 of PVIA01009287.1, forward strand.
TACTTGGGATTCATTCATTCTGGCAAATTTGTAGGATTTATTTGACTTCAACAGAATTGTCACCCGTTATACTTTATCTCAATCCAGCCAGTTGAGACAATGATTAAATACTTGTTATTGGGTTGGCCAAAAAGTCTGTTTAGTTTTTTCTGTAAAATAAAAGACACATTTTTCTTATTTTCAGCAATAACTTTATTTATTTGAATATTTCGAGTATGTTGGCCATCTCCTACTATTGGCTTTCAGTGGGTAGAGGCCAGGGGTGCTGCTAAACATCTTCTAATGTATGACAGCTGCACAGCAAAGGATCATTTGACCAAAATTTCTGTAGGAGCAAGAAACTTTGAAAACTACTTTTGACACATCTGACCAGTCACAGCAGCTTCTCCAAATATGGCACAATTTTTTTTTTGCGCTTCAGTTGCATTTTTACCTTTCTTGAAATAATAAAGCACAATACACTGAAAATGTTGTATATCTTCTTCCAATCTTCCATATTAAAATGACTTTACAAAAATTCACCATTTTTGATAAGTTTTTTATAAATGCATGCTGATATGACAGCTGTCACAATACAGTCTAACAAAATTGTTTTGAATGAAATTAAGACAACTAGAGCCATCATATGGAAAAAAAATCAAACAAACTTTTTGGACAACCCAATACATTTTTTACATGTATATGTCTATTTCTGGACTCCATTCTGTTCCATTGTTGTATTTCTATTCTTACATGAATATCACCATGTCTTGGTTACTGTAAGTCTATAGGAAGTCTTGAAATCAGATAGCGTAAGTCCTCCAAATTTGTTATTTTACAAATTGTTATTCTTGTTTCTTTGCATTTTTGTATAAATTTTAAGATTAGTTTATCTGTTTCTACAAAGAACCTGTTGTGATTTTAATTGAGGTTGCACTGAATCTTTAGCTCAGTTTGGGGAGAAGAAACATCTTAGTTATATTGAGTGTTTCAACCCAAGAATAAATATGTTAAACATCTCCTTTATTTAGGTGGTCTTAATTTTTGTTTTGTTGTTTTCACTGTGTAGGTTTTACACATATTTTATTACAATTATCTCTCAGTATTTCATGTGGCTTTTTGTGTGGATGCCTTGTGATTTTTTACATTCAAGATTATGCTCGCCATGAATAAAAACAGTTTTACCCATTCCTTTCCAACCTGTTTGCCTTTTATTTATTTTGCTTTTTTGTGAGAATGAATATCCTTGCCTCCTTAATCATGTTAGGTGCAGGATTTTCATACATGGCCTTTACCATGTTGAGGAAGTTTTCTTCTATTCTTGGGTTACTGAAAGTTTTTTCTTGCATAGGTGTTGAATTTATTGAAATGATAATGGGGCTTTTATATGAATGCTCAACCAGTCTTGCATTGCTGTAATAAACCCTACTTAATCATGAAGTATTCCTTTTTATGTATTTCTGCATTTAATTTTCTGGTATACTGTTAGATATTTTTTGTTCATCTTTGTTCATTAGCGATGTTGGTCTATACTTTTCTTTCATTGTAATGACTGCATCTGATTTTAATATCAGGGCCTTGTAAAATGAAATGGGGAGGGTTTCCTCCTTCTCTGTTTTCTAAAAGAGTTGTTTGGAGTTGGTTTTACCTTATTTAAATGTTTAATAGTTAATCAGTGGAGCCCTCTAAGTCTAGATTTTATTCTTTTTAGGAAGGTTTAAGTACAAATTCAATTTCTTTTATTGAATTTCTTTTTCTTTTTTTTTTTTTTCTAAAATGATGGTTTTAATGGGACGAGAGATATGGTTACAATTATATAATCTGACACAAAAAATCCTGTGGGTGATAAGCAGCCTGGCTGTGGTGGACAACAGCCTGGCTTTGGACAGCAGCAAAGCTCCCCAAACCCCCCTCAGGGCCATGGACAGCAGAGCCAGTACAACAGTAGCAGTGGAGGTGGTAGATTGGGTAGTGGAGGTAACTGAGGCCAAGATCAGCCCACTGTGAGTGGTGGCAGCAGTGGCAATGGTTATGGCAAGCAGGGTCAGTGCAGTGGTGGTGATGGTGGCTACAGGGGAAACCAGCAGGACCTTGCGGACTGGGGCAGTGACAGTAGTTACAACCACAGCAGTGGCCATGAATCCAGAGATCATGAAGGTGGCTGTGGAGGCCGAGGCAGCATAGATGAAAGTGGCCATGGTGGCTTCAATAAATTTGGTGACCCTTGGAACCAAGGATCACATCATGACTCTGAACAGGATAATTCATACAAGACCATCTTCATGCAAATCCTGGGTAATGATGTTATGGGTGAGCCTGTGCTTGATTACTTCAAGTAGATTGGTATTATTAAGACAAATAAGAAAATAGGACAGCGCATGATTAATCTTACACAGACAGGGAAATGGGCAAGCTAAAGGGAGAGGCAACAGTATCCTATGATGATTTACCTTCTGCTAAGGCAGCTATTGAGTAGTTTGATGGTAAAGAATTCTCTGGGGATGCTATCAAGGGTCTCATTTGCTACTTGGCAAGCAGATTTCAACTGGGGTGGTGGCAAAGGTTGAGGAGAGTGAGAAGGACCCAGGGGCCATGGAGGCTGTGGAGTGGTTGCAGTGGTGGCATTGGCCAGGGAGGATTCCCCAGGGGAGGTGGTAGCAGTGGAGGACAGCAGTGAGCTGGGGGACTGAACGTGTCCTACTCTAACATGTGAGAACATGAACTTCTCTTGAAGGACTGAATGCAACCCGTGTAAGGCCTCTAAAGCAGATGGCACAGGAGGCTGTGATCGAATGGCTGCTGAGCTTAGGACTGCGGGGGCTTCCGCAGGGGCCAGGGTGGTAAGGGCAAAGGTAACTTAGGCCCTGGCAAGATGGACTCTAGGGTGACCACAGACAGGATCACAGGGACAGGTCATATTAGCCTGCCTTCAGAGATCCTGGCACAGCTTTCCTTCCATACCCAGTGCTACCCTCATTATTTGGTAACCTTCCAACTGCTGATCAGTGCTGCTAGGTGCTGGCTGTTGGCCATAGCCACAGTAGGACTGCTGTTCATCAGATGACTTAGAACTCTGGCCACTGTCATAGCTACCCATTGAGCTATATCCCTGGGAAGCTGACTGAGTGCCATAGCTTGTCAGTAAGAACCGTAGATGCTCTGGCCGTGTAGTGTGAAGTGTCCTGTGACTGGCTGTAGCTACCACAACTCTGCTGTCAGTAGGGTTGATTGCTCTGCTGCATTGTTATTGGATATAGTCGTTTGAGGCCATGTCAGCCCACGTGTGCACAGGCCAACACGCAACAGGAGGTCAGCACCACAGAGCACGGATGCCTCAAAGACAGGTTTTTTCTTAAGAAAATTTTGATAATTGTGTTTTTCAAAGAATCAACACGTTGATCATAATATTTCCAATACTACTTTTTTATAAGGTCCTTGGAATCTACAAGTGACCTCTTTTTATTTGTGATTTTAGTAATTTTTAAAATTCATCATTCTATCTAGAGGTTTATTAATTTTTACCCACCCACCACCTCTCAGGACTTGCTTTGGTTTCATTTTTCTTTATTCCCATTTCCTTTCTCCACCCACCCCCTACCACCGCTTTCTGTTCCTCATCATTTCCCTTCTTCTGTTTTCTGTAGGATTAATTTGTTCTTTTATCCCCCCTTGCTTCTTGAGGTACAGACTTAGATTATTGAATTTTAGACCTTTCTTCTTTACACATGGGTTATTTGAAAGTAAGTTGTTCAGTTTCCAAATATTGGGTATTTTCCAGATGTCTGTTATTGATTTTTGAGTTTATCTCACTGTGGTCATGAAGCATATTTGTGTGTTTTTAGTTCTTTTATTCATACTTGTTTTATTGCCCAGCACATTATATATCTTGGTGAACATTCCATTCGCACTTAAGGAATAGGCATTCTGCTTAACACTGGTTGTTATTTAAACATCATTTGGATCAAGTTATTACTTTTTTTTTTTAAATATCCTTACTGTTTTCTGTTACTGTTGATTACTGAGAAAAGAGTTGAAATCTCTCCACCTATCACAAAATATTGTTTCTCTTCAGTTGTATCAATTTTTACTTTGTGTTCTAAAGATCTGTCACTTCGATATATGTGCATTTGGGATTAACGTATTTTCATGAGGAATTGACCCCTTTATCATTTACGCTGTTCTCACGTTATGTCTGGTAATAGTTCTTGTTCTGTAGTCTACTCTGTCTAATATTATAAAGTCCATCATTTCATATGCTTCTTGTTTGAATGTGTATCCATTTGCATCCTTTTAATTTTTTTTAACCTATGTGCGTATTTAAATTGGGTTTCTTAGAGCGTTTTAATGTATCCTTTGTTACATACACGAGTGTTGGAGTAGCAGGCGATCAGTGGTGTCGACAGGACCATGGACAGAGCACTCTGGCGTTACCTAGAGCCTTTCCTTTTTCTCCCGTGGATGTTGAAATACACTCGCCTGACTGGCAGCGGTCCATCTCATGGTCCTGTCACTTAACTCACTTGTGGCTGTGATCCACGGAGTCTAATAAGAAGCTTTAAATCCATATACTTTTTTTTTTTGCGTGTGTGGAGATGTGCGGTCAAAGCGTTGTTAGTCATTTTTGATACTTAATGTCAAAGTTTAAGCCCCACATTATGCTTATGTTGGAAACTGAAACTTCACAGTAACAACAAATCATATTCACATCTCAAAGCCCAAACTCATTAAACATTTATTTTGTATAAAAAGAATAAAACCAGATCTTAGTAAGTCTAGTTACTTCTGCATATAATTTATGTTCTATCATTAATTTGTATGTCATATTTTGTGACCCTAATTATCTAAACATGTTTCATGAGTTCATTTAGTGAATATGGAAACATATCTAGATGAATAATGAACATATAATTTCAACATTTCTTTTCCTTTAAAATGTAGAAAAATATAATACTGAAGTGTTAGTTATTTCAGCTTGAGTGATAAATAGGTGATTTCCTTGTTTAGCTTCTTCCCAGTATATCTTCTGTAACTTTACCCTTTTTGATAGCAGCAAAGAGAAACAATTTATTGCATTTGTACTGGTCTGTTTCTCTTTAATTAAAGTTTGATTTTCAGATTTCGAATATGCCCCCTTTTAAAAAATGAGTTGAATTATGTTTCTGTGGTATTCTCAGTATTCCCAGAATAGGGTGTCAGGAAAGAATCCTTTCTTCATACAGGCATTGAGGTATTTACTATGTAATACGCAGGTCCTGGTATTTCTTGTACATCGTTGGAATGACATTTGGGTAGAGATATATAATTCACCAGCATTTAGTTGGTCACTTGTTGGGCAGAGGTACATCTGTGACTCTGACTTTGTGGGAAGCCTTCGTAGATCATAGTTGGAGGGATTCAGGTAGGTGAGGCCATGCTGGTCCTCTCAGAGGAGTCAGCTGGTGTCTGGTTTTAATTGGAAGGCACAGAGTTTAATGCACAGGTTTACAAGGTACTAGGTTGGCATCATTAGGCCCTTATTATACATTTATTCATAGAATCTTTATAACAGTCTTGCCTCAAATTTGTTCTAATGAGTGTGAAATACTTAGCACAGTAACACAGCAAGTTCTCAACATGGTAATCATTATCGTCATGATTATCATGTACTGTTGTTTTACAAAAGAGGAAATAGTGGCTCAAAAAGATTATTTAGAGGCTATAGAGCAATCAGTAAAGAGGAATAATCTAGGTCTCTATGGCCTTAAAGTCCATGCTCTATCCCTTTTATTTAAATACTTTCCAAATACTAGATTTACCACTTAGTGGTTATATGACCATGAGCACATCATGTTAGTTTCCTGGTCTATGAAATGGGGATAATAACTTAGTGCACTAGAACTGGGTTGCTCTGGGGGTTACTAGTCCTTGGGCTCTCTTCCAGCCCTAGGAGAGAGCTCTGACAAAAGCCAGCAGCTGTTTGGCTGGGTCTGAGGACTCATTTACACTTACTCATCTCCATGTTCTCTTAGGCCTAGAGAGTGGTTTGGTTCAGGAAAGATAGATGGGTTGAACTTAGTATTTGGATGGGAACCACCTCTTCTTTCCCCCTTGCTAGGCATAGGTATTATCCAGAATTTTGTGTTCATCATTCCTTTGCTTCTCAAAAACAGTTTATCAGCTCTGTATGCTTTCCTACATATTAATATATTATTTGAACTGGACTATTTTTGAACTTTAATAGAGTTTAAAATGCATTCTTCTGGAACTTATTTTTTTCATTCAATGTATTTTGGGTATTCAGTCATGTTAATATCTGTACTTTAGTGCATTGATTTCATTGCTGTATAGTAGTCTTTTTTTTTTCTTCTTTATTTTTAGTGAGAGGGGAAGGGAGGGAGAAAGAAAGGGAGAGAAACATCAGTGTGTGGTTGCCTCTCACATGCCCCATACTGGGGACCTGGCCCACAACCAAGGCATATGCCATGATTGGGAACTGAACCAGCAACCTTTTGGTTCACAAGCTGGGGCTCATTGCTGTATAGTATTGCATTATTTGAATATATCACATTATTTTGTTTCTACTGTTGATGGACATTTGGGTTGTTTTCAGTTGTGGGCTTTTATGCAAAATGCTACTATGAATATTCTTGAACATGTTTCCTGATGCTAAAGTGTAAGAGTTTCTCCGTGTGGAATTGTGGATCACGGGTATATGCATTAATAAGAGAGTTTATTCATTGATTCACTGAATACTTATTGAGCACTACTATGTGCCAAGTGCATTTTTAGGTGCTTTGGAATCTTGGTGAACTAAAACAAATCTCTGCCATCATTGAATTTATATTATTCATAGTATGGCCAAACAGTAAACAATAAATAGAAATAAATGAAACAGGAGGAGGAAAAGTGCCAGGAAGAAAAGAATTAGAGCAGGATAAGGGGGATCAGTTGTGCAGGGAGGTGAGTGAGGATGCAGGTGTGTCATCAAAGATAACATTTAATGAAAACAGACTTAAAGTTGTGCACTAATTTTAAAAATTTCAACTTAAGTAACAAAAAGAAACAACCATGGCAATTAAGCACACAGTAATGAATGATTAAAGTAAGAATCTCCACATTTCTCGGAATTATTTTTATTGGTTGGATTTTAATTACTTCAGTTTCTGGGAGGATATTGTTGTAGATACTGATCTGTCCCAATTTGCATGGAGGAATTATACATATGCTCAGATTTGTCAAATAAAAATTATATTTTCCCACTAACTTTACAGGTGAGAAGTATTGTTGAGCTAGCATTTATTTGGATTTAAATTTATTTAGATGAAATGCATCCCCATACACAAATGGGATTTTTAATTTATGGACTAATATCCTACCTGTCAAATGTTGCGATCTATTAACTGATGGTTTTTGAAGACGTCTTATAGAGTGTAGTAGTTCGAAGCCTGCACTCTGGGGTCAGTCAGGAATGGGTTCAAATCACAGCTCTGCTGCTGTGTGACCTTGGTCAAATAAAACAGACTCTCTCATTTCCAATTCCTCATCTGTCTGAGGATGAGGCAGTATACAAGGACACAAGGAGAGTACTAAATAGATGTTAGTTTGTTTATGGTGTGTGTGTTTACTTTTTATTTTGAAATAATAGATTTCCTGTGTGGTTATAGAGCGATAACCCCCACAGGAAATCTGTGTTATCCAGTTTTTCCCAATGATTACAACTATACAATAATATCAAAACCAGGAAATTAACATTAGTACAATAGTCTGTACAGTTCTGTGCCACTTTATCACATGCAAGATTCACACAACCACCATCACAATCAAGATACAGGACTACTCCATTACTACCAAAGTTCTCCCTCATGTTACTGCTTTGTAGTCATACGTATCCTTTTCTCTCCTCCTAATTTCAGGCAAAGCACTAGTCTGTTTTCCATCTTCATAATCTTGTTCCTTTGTGAAAGTTATATAAATAGAATTATTCATAAATGACCTTTTGAAATTGACTTTTTTTTCTACTCAAAATGATACCCTTAAGATCCATCCAATTTGTTGCATATATCAGTAGTTGGTTCCCCTCTATTGCTGACTAGTATTCCATGTGCCACAGTTTATTTAACCATTAACTTATTTGAGGAGATTTTTAAGTGCTGGGCTCTCAGGAATAACACTGAATTAAGATGCTAGTATTTAGATTTGTGGTCCTAAGTTTATTCTGTAGGATGTCCAGGAGTGACATTGCTGATTTATATGATGAATATGTTTAGCTTTTTAAGAAATTGCCCATCTGTTTTCCGGTGTGGGTTTATCGTTTTGTATTTCCACCAGGAATGTATGGGATATCCAATTTCTCCACATTTTTACCAGCTTTCAGTATTGTCACTACTTTTTTTTTTTTTAGTTGTTTTAATAGTTATGTACTGGTATCCATCGTGATCTTAATTTTCATTTACTTGATAGCTAGTGAAATATCTTACCATGTGCTTATTTGCTGTGAGTGTATCATCATCAGTGAAATGTCTTTTATATCTTTCCCCCACTTTCTACTTGGGTTTGTTTTTAATGTTGAGTTTGAGAGTTCTCTCTATATAGTAGATATGAGTCCTTTGTCAGATTGGTGTTTTGCAAATATTTTCTACCAGTGTGCAACTTGTTTTTTTCATCCTCTTTACAGGTCTTTCGCAGAGCACAAGTTTTTTTAATTTTGACAAAATCAAATTCATCTATATTTTCTATTTTGGATAGTGTTTTTGATATACCTAAGAACGCTTCAATAAGTCCTATGTCCTTGAGATTTTTCTCCTGTTTTCTTTTGAAGATTTTTATAATTTTATGTTTTATATTTAAATCTGGTCTACTTTGAATTAATTTTTACATAAAATCTGAAGTTTAGGTTCAGGTTCAATTTTTTGCCTATTCTTCTAGCAAACTTGTTGAAAGACTTTCCTTCTTCCACTGAATTGTTTTCATATGTTTGTCAGAAATCATTTGGGCTTACTTGTGTGGATGTACCATTGCCATGTGTAATGCGCACTTTTTTCGGCCCAAATTTTTGAGGGAAATAAAAGGATACACATTATACTTGGGTAGCACTAATTCTGAATCTATATAAAATGTTTTTAATTCTTTTATTTATGCTTATGTGTTAAAAGTATAACTGTAGAAAATAATAATATGCAAAATAATACCCTGAAATACAATAATTTGTTTTATTGAACTTACAAGGAACTTGCAAGAAAGCAATTTACACTTGATAACATAGATGATGCCGACTTTATTACTGTAGGGTGAACAGTGTGACATATCTCTTTATACACATAAGGCAGAAGAAATTATTGGAAAATCCCTTGGAAAATGTCAGAATGATTTTTGTTCCCTGCAAGCTTTAAGCTAAAAGTTATTAAATATGCTCAAAAACATGGCGACAGAGCTGCAGAGATGCTTTGGACCTCCTTTCACGGAGAGTATCATCAGATTCTGGAGGCTTGTGTTTGTAATTATTACATAAAATTTCTTGTGCCATAATATGGTCAAAAATAAATGCTAAAATTCTTTTATAATACATAAATCAACTACCTAAATATAAGTAAATAGAAAATTGAATTAAAATGCAGGATTTTTTCCCTGAAAGTTTGGGGGCAAAAACATGGGTGTACATTATACACGGCAAAATACAGTATTTCTGGTTGCTCCATTCTGTTCCTTTTTTTTCTATATTTCTATTCTTCTGCCAATACTGTCTCAATTACTTGCTCATTTATAAGTCTTAAAATCGCATGATTCTTCTAACTTTTTCTTTTTCAAATCACTTGAGCTCTTTGAATTTCTTTACTTTTCCCAAAATCTTGGAATAATCTTGTCTGTATCTATAATAAAATTTTGTTTAGGCTATAGATCACTTTGGGGAGAATTGACATCTTTGCTGCACTGAGTCTTCTAGCCCATGAAATAGCATATTATCAGCATTTTGTGCTTGTCAGAATTAAGATGTTTTACATCTCAATGAAAAATCTGCCTTGGCCAGATGTTTCTGTTGGTTGGAGTGTTGTCTCATGTACCCAGAAGTTTCTGGTTCGCTCTCCAGTCGGGACACATGCCTAGGTCATTGATTTGAACCCCAGTCCAGGTGCATATGAGAAGCAACCAGTCAGTGTTTCTTTATTTTTCTCTCTCCATCTACTTGTCTCTCCTCCTTCCTCTCTAAAATCAGTAGACATATCCTTGAGTGAGGATTAAAAAAAAAATTAGGTGGTCCAACTTGGGTGTGTCTGTTTCAGGTCTGTTTTGTTTTATTGGCCTATGTGTTATCCCTTCCCTTGGTCAATATCAGACATTCCTGATTATGATAGCTATATAAATTTTGAAATTGGATAGAATGCTTTTTCTGCTTTATTCTTCTTTTCATTGATTTAGCTATTCTGCATTTGCCAGTCTATATAAGACTTAAGATAATGTCTAAGTTTACAAAGAAAAAAGTTGCTGGGATTATATTAGGAATTAGTTAAACCTATAGATTGTGTTAGGCTGAATTGATGTTTTTACTGCATTGATTATTCCTATTCATGAACAGTCTATTGACTTCTTTTGTCAGTATTTTGTAGTTTCCAGCATACAAATCCTGTACATCTTTTGTTAGGTTTATACTTAAATAAAGTTGTTTAGAGCCAACTTCCATATATTTATAGGGGCATTCAAGGTTATTTTATATTGGGTAACTTGTGGTAGTTTGTGCTTTTTGAGCACAACAGATTGTATGACATGGATATAACCTGGCAGCCAAGGAGAGTGGACTGGAGTGCACATGTGTGAACAATGATGACTTCACTTCACTGTACTAGTCAGTGGGGGCGGTAGACACCATTGAGTGAGCATGTGCACTGTGTGGCCATCGCATTCAAAATGAGTGAGTGAGTAGAGCAGAGAATCTGCATCAAATTTTGTGTTAAGCTTGACCGTTCCTCCATGGAAACTATTTGGATGATTCAGAAGGCCACAGCTATGGACAGCTGGTGATTGGCAGCTTCATCACAACAACACGCCCACCCATGCATCACATCTCATGCAGAGTTTTTTGACAAAACATCAAATCACTTAGGTGACTCAGCATCTCTGTAGCCCAGATTTGGTGTCCTGTGACTTCTGGCTTTTCCCAAAACTAAAATCACCTTTGAAAGAGAAGAGATTTCAGACCATTGATGAAATTCAGGAAAATACTACGGGCCAGCTGATGGCATTTTGGAGAACTAGGTGAAGTCCCAAGATGCCTACTTTGAAGGGGACTGAGGCATCATTGTCCTGTGTACAGTGTTTCTTGTATCTTCTAATTTTCTAGACTAATTTTCAAGATTGAGGGTTTAGGGATCACAGGTGAAACTGATTGGTTAGTTCTTGTGCAAGTTTCTGTGGTTTTCTCCAGTGTGATTAATTTAGTTACTGGCGCCATCTTGTCTGTAGCCTTGAGCTTTCCAGCTGTGGTCAGGTGATCTAACAGGTCATTGATGTTATCTTGAAAGCAAAGCAAGAAACTAAGTATTTTGTGACCTTTGTTATTTTTAAGCTATCATTGCCTTATGCTTAACTAGCTACATTCTTTTGTTATCTCAAGCAAAGTATGCTTTTAAACATTTTTTTCTGGAACTTGCTTTACAGGCAGACCTCTAAGACATGACTAACATACTTTCTTAACCTTTGGCTGTGAACTATGTGACAACCAAAGCAATTGAAACATTTAATTAAATCCTATATCTACATCTCTGGACTCTGTAATCTAATACCTAAACATGTTTACACCTGCTAATTGTTGGATTCACTCCTCACATGGCCTCCAGTGATATTGCAGGGGCCTTCATTACAACCTAATGGAGACTAAAGCCTCACCTCTCACCAGCCTTCTCTGACAATAGCCAGCAGGTGGTAGGTATGGCACCAGGTTTCTGCTTGGCCAAGGTGGAAGGCTAGGGTTCCCACCAGCCTCTGCTAGTGGGAAAGGGAGCCCTCATGGTGTTTGGAGTAGAGCAGTTGCTGTCTAAAAGTTTTCTGTCTTGCTAGGCTGCCCTTTTCCTGGTCCTTTGGATAGAGGGGGCATACTTTTGTGTGCTTTTTGTTGTTATTTACATCTGGTGGCTTCATGAACACCCACTGTATAATATTGACTATAAGGCTAAAAGAAAACCTACGTTGCTTGGGTTCTGAGATCTCTAGCTGGTCTGCCACCTTGTGTCTATCTTTACCTGTCTTATGATTGTTTTATGCAGAATGTCAATAGTTTTTAGTCATACTTACTGGAGAAATAAGGAAAAACATGTTTACGCAATCTTCTGTAAAATGCATCGTCACATTTTACAGATTTTAATTATTAACCCTTTGTTAGTACCATGTGTTGGGTAGATCTTCCAGTTTGGAGCTTGTTTTCTCAACTAATTGGAGTTCTTTGTTAACTTCAATGAAAAATTCTATTGTGCCCTGGCTGGTGTGGCTCAGTGGGTTGAGCACCAGCCTGTGAACTGAAAGGTCACAGGTTCGATGCCATCGGGGCACATGCCTGGGTTGTGGGCCAGATCCCCAGTTGGGGACATACAAGAGGCAACCTATAAATGTTTATCTCACACATCTATGTTTCTCTCCCTTTCTCTCTCCCTTCTCCTCTCTTAAATAAATCTTTTAAAAATTTTATTGAAATTCTTACTGGGATTATTATTAAAGCTGCATTGAATCTATAGGTATGTTTGGGGAGATTTGCCATTTTAACCATCATGAACGTGAGATTTTTTTATTACTTAGATATGTTTTAGGTTTCTAAATATAGTTTGATTTTTCCCCACATGGCCTTACATGATTTTTAAAAAATTATTTCTAAACACTTAATACATTCTTTTTGCTATTGTAAAATGGGTTTTTTATACTGCACACTAACTGATTGTGCCACTGGAGCTCCTAAAATGGATTTTTTTAATAAAAACATTTGTTTATTGCTTGCATATGCAAGTAAAATGGATCTTTGGGTTATTTTGTGCTTATTTTTTTCACTTCATTTTGTAAAACTATCGAGAACTTTTTGCGATCTCCTTGGTACAAATTACAGCATCAAGTTTTTATTAGACTTTTAAAAATTTAATTAAAAATTTAGATTTTAACTCATTCATTATTATTATTTTACCAAGCACTATAAAAGATGATTCATTTTTTCCCAAAGGAATATTACTTGAACTTGTTAAAGGGAAACAATAGTTCCTTAATATCCCAAGGAGATTTTAAATAAAACAATATTGCCTGTGTATCATTTTGCCAAATCCTGATTCTATAGGTTCAGAGAACCACAGCTCTCTGTTCTTTTAAAATTCTCCCATGTGGTTCTGATATCCCTATTTGAAAACCACTGCTAGAGAATGTTTGAGTAGTACACAGGGATGTTCATTTGGAAACATAGCTCACTTAAAATTACAGGAACTCATTCATTTAATATAGTAATAGCTGTGGGGATATGTATACACACACACGTAATCCATATATGTACATAAACTGAATTGCTTTGTGTTAGTAATGGCAGGTAGGAATTTGAAGAGAGTTAACATTATAAAAGAACCTATTCACAGATTGGATGAGATATATTGGTTTAGTGCTTGGTAGATTTATAAAAACCTTAAAATGCAAGCTCATGAATGTAGAGAACAGATTGGTGTTTGCCTGAGGAGGGGTTTGGGGTGAATGAAATGGGTGAAGAGATTCGTAAAGTACAAATTTCCCTTTCTGAAATAAGTAAAGCATGGGAGTATAATGTACAGTATGGTGACTATGGTTAATAATACTATATTGAGTATTTGAAAATAGGAGAGTGGATCTGAAAGTTACTATCCAAAGGAAAAAAAATTTTGTCACTGTATAGTGATGGATGTTAACTTATTGTGATGACAGTTTTGCAATATATACAGATACTGAATCATGTTGTACATCTGAAAGTAATACAATATGTTAGTTGTACCTCATTTTAATAAAAATCTTAAAATGCAAATTTGTCTTTGCAGTTGGAGTCGTTCGATGTCCAGTTTGTAGCCAAGAATGTGCAGAGCGACACATTATAGATAATTTTTTTGTGAAAGACACTACTGAGGTTCCCAGCAGTACAGTAGAAAAGTCTAATCAGGTGAGTGTATCGTCTTGAATCTTTTGCCTTGATGTCAAAAAAAAAAAAGTGTCAAATTAGAGCACTATATTTATGAAATGATGTACTACTTTAAAAGTGTATACATTTATAAAGAATAGTGAATAATTCATCTAAATGTTGGGAATAAACGGTACCGACATAAAGCCCTGATGGCACCCTTACTTTCCCTATCCTCTCAGAGGAAACCGTTATTCTATATTTGACATCATTTCATTTCTTTTCTTTATGATTTTACTCTTTGTTGACAATTAGATTTTTAAGGCTCCCCTTTTAAATTTTTTCTATTTTGAAGATAAGCTCTATAATGATACATATGAAAATTTTCATGTGTTTGATCTAGTATAGCTTCTGCATTTTAAGAAAGTCTTCTATTCTGAATGGTATCTTTTTTAAAGCCTCATTTGGTAGCATTGTCCAAGGTGTTGCATCTAGAGATCCTGTGGTGTTTTTTCTTTCTGTCTTTCTTTTTTTTAAGGTTTTATTTATTTATTTTTTAGAGGAAGGTAAAGAGAGGGAGAGAAAAATCAATACGCAAGAGAAACATTGATCAGTTGCCTTTTGCACTCCCCCAGCCAGGGACCTGGCTGCATCCAGGCTTGTGCCCTGACCAGGAATTGAATTGGCAACCTTTGCTTTCTGGGGGGATGCCCAACCAACTGAGCCACACCAGTCAGGGCCAGTGGTATTTTTCTTTTTTTTCCCTACTTCCATAAACACATGTACAACATTTCTGTTGGTTTCTTACATCTAAATGCCAGGTTAAGTAGTATATTAGTCTGCTTTTGGATCATGATTCATTGATAGTTTCTTTTGGCAGTTCCTTTCATTTGGAACAGATCTGTGATGGAACTGAATCTGATTCTGGAAAAATGATTATTAATCTAAAGTGTAAAATGTAAAAAGTAATGTTTAGGATTCTTGAGTAATCAGTCACACAGCTAAGTTTCTGTACTTTTCATTTTCAGCTTGTTTCCTCTTGTAACTATAGGAATTTAAGGTTCACTTTAAATGGATATGAACACTACTAACTAAAATAACCTCTTTTTTATTTCAAAAGCATCCACAACTCTTCCTAATGGGAATCTTCATCAAAAGCCAAAACTGAGTTTGGTGCAGGGAATAAACTTTTCTAATTGTTGTGAAACCAGCTGTAAGGAATGGAATAATCATTATTTATGTGAGCTGCAGTGTCAAGTAAATCCTCCGAAATTTCCCTTCTGAACACTACTGATTTTGGTTCTGTATTCTAGAGTGTCATATCGCTTTGGTTTATATATGATAATTGTTTACATTAGGTGTATTTTGTTAGTTTTATCAAAACATCAATTATAGTTTATCAGGTGAACTCTAGTAGCACATGGGAATGATCAATCCAGGAAATTCAAAAGCAAAGTAGCATAAATCAACAGGGTAGAGTAATGCTACAACATGAACTTAAGGTAATAAGAGATGAAAGTTGAAGGGATTCAAATCTAAAGGACAAATTTAGGAGATTGGTTTATGCCTCTTTATAATCAAATTAATTTTCAGTAAGCTTGTTTATTTACTCTGCTTCTGTCACAAAAACATAAAGTTATAATCAATTAATTTAGATATAGAGTCCAATAGATATCTCTAATGTTAAATAAGTGAGGATGGTGAGAATATTAAACTTGGTTCAAATAAAAAGGTTCTTGTAGGGTTATTTTGGGAAGAAAGACTAGAGAGGCGATAATGGAGGGTGAGTTAGAATTAGGAAGCACTAGTGAGAGGTGCTGAGAGCTGAACTGGCATGGCGGTGACACGGAAAGGAAGGGGTGAGTTACAGTCCACTCGGGATGTGATGGACCTGATTGTACGTGGAAGATGGAAGAGACCTCGCTGCCAAGATGGTGGTTCCTTTTCTTAATACAGACAAAGAGAGCAGGGAAGTAGACAGAGGGAGAGAATCAGGCTTGGATGTGATTGAGTTTGTCTGCAGGACTAAGGTAGGGATGTCATCTGTGGTCACAATGGAGCTCTGAGGAGTTTGTAGCTGAAGATAAAATTTTTACGTTTTTTTGTGGTGGGTAATTTCAAGCATTCCCCCAAATGTGACAGTTTAGCATAACAGACTGCCATGCACCCATTACCTAAGTCAATAATCATTTTATGTAGGGTAACCTGACACTTCCTACCACCACTAGATTATGTTGAAGTTATCCCAGGCTTTATATCATCTAATCCATAAATATTTCAGTATTTATTTCTGTGAATTTTTTTTCAATAAACATAACCACCATATTAATTTGTATGTAAAAATTTATATTCCTTAATATCATCAAACATCCAGACAGTGATCAAATATCTCTATTTGTTGTAGTTTCTTTTTTTTATACAGTGGCTTCTTTCTTTCAGGATCTAATAAGGTCTACATAATGCATTTGGTTGATTTGTCTCAGAAATACCTTTTGTTGCCCTGTCTGGGGTGGCTCAGTTGGAGCATCATTTAGTATACCAAAAAGCTACAGGTTCCATTCCCAGTCAGGGCACATGCCTGGCTGGCAGGTTTGGTGCATGGTCGGGGCGCGTACAGGAGGCAACCAGTCCATGTTTCTCTCTCACAGTGATCTCTCCCCAGCCTTCACCACTTCCCTCCCCCCCTTCTCTAGTTCTCTCTCCTTCCCTTCTTCTCTTTCTAAACGCAATAAACATATCCTTGGGTGAGGATTAAAATATACATATATTTTTAAAAAATCTTCTAGTCTCACAAATTTCCCCTTTGTCTCACTCGCTTTCTTTTTCCTCTCTTTTAACATATTTGTTGGATAATCTTGGTTGTTAGTTCAGTAGAGTTAGCCCTATTCTGAATTTTGCTGACTGTTTTCATTGAGTCATTCAATGTGCTTCTCCCTCTTCTGTATTTTGTGTAAACTGGTAATAAAAATGTAGAGGCTGATATAGATTCAGGTCCCCTTGGGTACGAGGAAGGGTGGGGAGGTGGCAAGACAATATTTTCTTTCATATATATGTCCCATATGTATTCCAGTTGGGAGGCATATGATTGATGTTTGGTTGTCTTTCTCTTTTCTGATGTTTGATGTGGATTCTGTCCAGCAGGGTCCGTATGTTGTGGATGAAATGAACAAATTCACAAGGACTACCAAAATCCTGTGGAGAAAAAGGGACTGCGCGGCCACTCTCTCAAGGGGAGAGTGCCTCGACCCTGGCCTTGACAGGCTTTTATTGGCTTTCTAATAGCATACTTCAAAGAAGGTTCTCATTTATTATGCTTAGGTTTGCTTTAGGTGATTACTTTTTACAGATAACAAAGGAAAGGATGTTACTGATTCCTTCTTACAGATTAACAAGGAAAAAATGTTGCAAACGGCAAGGGAATGATAAGAGTAATTGGTCTGGTTACACTTCAGTCCTGGGGAGAATTAGCACAGACTTCAGGAAGTTACTTTAAAGATATGCAGTAAGCATTTGCTGCCTCAACTCAGAGTGAGGGAGTTTTAGCAAGAGCAAGTCACAAAGCAGCCTAAGTATATTGCAGGCCTGATTTCCCACAGGAAAACTGATCCATGAGTGTGACGTTCTGCATGCCAACATGTGCCTGTGCGATTTCCAGTAGGGCTGGGCTACATTTGCCATTCCACGCCAATCAGTTCCCTATAGATGTTAGTGTTCATTAATGATCACTGCCAAAATTCCATATTTTGTTAGGACTTTGTACAATGATAATCTTCATTCTATCATTCCTCTTTATTTCATCACTGGAATAGAAAGAGAATCTTCTTCTTTGGTTAAATAGGGAAGGTAAGTTAAACATTGGTTCTTTCTCTTTTGTTGCTAATTTTTAGAGTAGTGACCTAGTTTCTTAGTATTTTTCTGAGGTGACTTATGAGTGGTAGGTATTTGTGTTTGTTATTATAAAATCATGGATTATTAACATAAAATGTGTTGTAGTTATTCTTATTGGTGTTCAAATTGTGCTATTTGGCAATGGGAACCTTGCATTGATTCCTGAGTCCTTCTGATACAATCATCGTAAGTTGTTATCTCCTTTGCTTTCTGTTTTGACAAGATACTGTTTGTCTTCCATTCTAGACCTGGAACTAGCCATTTCTCCTAGGATCCTTGGTTCCTTTTAAGCAGAAATGGGTTTTGGAGACCGCAGTTAGGGGCTAGGGATGCTCATTACCATTGGGTTGGTCATTTTTCTATTTCTTTCAGGAGAATGATTTAACAGGTACATTTTACTTTAAAAAGAGAAAAAAAAAGTACTATGGAAGTATATATTGGTATTTTTAAGTCTAATTTATAATTGTAGGGTTTTATCTTTTTGATTTTATATATATTTCACTTTTCCAGTACTTGAAATATTGGCTCTTAATTACATTGACATAATTTTTTCCAAATATATGAAATATATATTTAGTGATATATTTATTAAAATAAACATTAATGTAATATAAAATATATGTATAAATATATAGTCCTATTACAGGAGAAACACCCAGAAACTTGGTTCTTCTTACTGACACCATAGAGAATTACAGATCAGTAAGCCTAATAACATGCAAGCAGAGTTTATCAGTACTAAGTTCTAATGGGAAAGCAAAAGCAAAGGCAGCCAGAAGCCCATTGGCCCAAAGAGGTGGCAGGGGCCTGGTGACCAGAGACTCCACAGCTAGAGGCTGGGTGGCCAGGGCCCTCTGCGTGGCAGAAAAGCCAGGAGGACCAAGATAGTGAGTCCTTTGTTCTGAGGACTTATATAGTTGATGGGATGGGGGTGAAGGTGGTACCAGCTTTACTGGGGAGACGTGACTACTCAAACATAGGTATGGAGGTCTGTTAGCCCGAATTCTTATCTTGCTCCAGACTCTGTTTATTTTGTATATGCAGTGGGAGGCAGGCAGTTCATCAAAGTTGTTTTATGGGTTTTTCTTTGGGCACTGTATGTCCCCCTCCCTTCCCCCTTCCAGGCCTTGGGATGAATACACAGTCTCAAGGTTTTCCTTTTCCCAGCCAGTGGAGATAATACACAGACTTTCAAGGCCTTCCCTCCTCCTACATTATCTTAGTTTACTTGTGTTTTCTGGAATGCCTGGCAGTCTTATTGAACCAGGCTTAGGACTGCTGGGTAGACATATCTTCCTTTGCTGTTAGCCTCCTGTATTAAGTTCTTTGTTAGATTGCAGTGGTGAGGGCCCTGCCATTATTTCCCCTCTGGCTGCTCATTCTACTGCAACAGTATATGCATTATATATTACAGGGTATATTAGGACAGTTTTGGTACAATCAAGAACCTTTTTTTTTTAATTTAAATTTTTAATTTTTATTTTTTTAGAGAGGGGGAAGGAGGGAGAAAGAGAGGGAGAGGAATATCAATATGTGGTTGCCTCTCTCACGCCTCCAACTGGTGACCTGACCTACAACCCAGGCATGTGCCCCCAGACTGGGAATCGAACTGCCGGTGACCCTTTGGTTCACGGGCCAGCACTCAATCCACTGAACCACACCAGCCAGGGCCAATTTTAAAACAAATACATTTATTTATTTTTTAGAGTGGGGAAAGTAAGGAGAGGAACATTAGTGAGAGAGAAAAACATCAGTCAGTTGCTTCTCAGAAACACCCCGACCTGGGATTGAACCCACAACCCAGGCATGTGCCCTGACCGGGATTCAAACTGGCAACCTTTCCCTTTGCAGGACAATGCTCAACTAACTGAACCACATTAGTCAGGGCCAATCAGAAACCATTTTAATTCATTTTGTAATGTTAATTATTTTTAATTTTTAAAAAGTGAGTTGACATACACTATTATATTAGCTTCAGATGTGTATCATAGTGATTAGACATTTATACAATTTATGAAGTGATCAGCCTGTTAATTCTGGTACCCATCTGACACATAGTTATTAAAATATTATTGACTATATTCTTTGTATAATACTTTACATCCCCATGACTAGTTTTATAAATGGCAATTTGTAATTTTTAATCCCTTCATCTTTTATACCCAGTCCCCTTAACACCCCCTCCCATTGGCAACCATAAATTTGTTTTCTATATCTGTGAATTTGTTTGTCGGTTGATTTTGTTTTTGATTCCACATATAAGTGAAGTCATGTAGTATTTGTCTTTTTTGGTTTGACTTATTTCACTTAGCATAGTAACCTCTAGGTCATCCATATGGTAGCAGATGGCAAGATTGCATTCTTTTTTGTTGCTGAGAACTATTTTTTTGTATATATGTATCCATTTGTCTATGGATGGATACTTAGGCATGTCTTGGCTATAATAAATTATGCTGCAGTGAAAATAGAGGTGCATACATAAATATATTTTTGAATTAGTGTTCTGAATTTCTTTGAATAAATACCCAGAAGTGGGATTGCTGGATTATATGGTAGTTCTAATTTTAATTTTTTGAATAGACTTTATACTGTTTTTCATAGTGGCTGTACCAGTTTGCAGTCCCACCAACAGTGCAAGAGGGTTCCTTTTTCTCCACATCTTCACCAGTACTTGTTTATAACTTACTGATACTAGCCATTCTGACAGGCGTGAGGTGATATCTCATTATGGTTTTAATTTGCATTTCTCTGTGTTGTTGAGTGATGTTGAGCATCTTTTCACATGTCTATTGGCCATCTTTATGTCCTCTTTAGAGAAGTGTTTATTCGGGTTCTCTGCCCATTTTTTAAATTGGATTGTTCGTTTGTTTTGGTGGTGTTGTACGAGTTCCTTATGTATTTTGGATATTAACCTCTTACTGGATTATCACTTGTGAGTACTTCTCCCTTTCAGCAGGTTGTCTTTTGTTTTGCTACTTTCCTTCAGTATGCAAAATCTTTTGAGTTTGATGTAGTCCCATTGTTTGTTTTTTCTTTTGTTTCCCTTGCACAAGAAGACATATCCAAAAAAATATTGCTAACAACAATGTCAGTGTTTACTGCCTATGTTTTCTTCTAGGAGTTTTATAGTTTCAGGTCTTATTTTTAAGTCTTTAATCCATTTTGAGTTTATTCTTATATGTGGTGTGAGAAAGTGGTACAGTTTCATTCTTTGTATGCATCAGTCCAGTTTTCCCAACAGCATTCATTGAAGAGACTGTCTTTACCCCACTCTTGCCTCCTTTGTCATGTATTAGTTGACCATATAGACGTGGGTTTATTTTGGGGTTCTCTTTTCAGTTCCATTGATCTTTGTTCTTTTCAAGACTGCTTTGCAAACAAAGACAAAAGGTTGGAATTATTATAAGTTGGGATGGGCCTTATAGAATGTGAGTTTGAAATATCCAAAGAGGAGGAGCTCCTTGTCTTGTGCTGGTCTCCAAGGCTGAGGCCTTGGGAACTCAGACCTCAGAGGGGGGTAGATGTAGGCGGATGGTGTTGGTATTTCTAAAGCTCGCATCCCTAAAGCTGGTTTCACCAGCACATGCTGGGAAAACTGCAAGCTAGAGCTGGCTGTTGCTGTGGGAAGGAGCTGCTGCTGCCGCGGGCGCAGCAGCTCTGATGTCATGTGCACCGACGCAGGCAGCAAACAGTAAGCCCACCAAGACAGCCAAGGCCCTTCTTCCCCAGGCATTGCAGCACCACCTATTCTTGGTGTCTACTGTGAGACCAGCCTATTAAACATAAATATGGCTTGCAGAATAAGTGTAGAAGGATAGAGTTGGTGCTGTAAGTAGAAATTATAGAGTCGTTTCTGTCAAACCAGAAAGCCAGAAAGACAGCAAGACTACATGTATGCACTGAAGATACTTAATCATCATCTTTTAAAGTTATTTGAAGTAAATGATTATTCTCTATGTGGTTAAGCTACCCACTTGATAGGCAGGTTCATTTGTTTCATTTTGCTTTTGATGTTTAGGGATTTAATTTTTTAATTTAAATTTGTATAACATATAAAACATTTATATAGTTCTAAAATAAAACCTATAACACAGGGTGTGTTCAAAGAACTCAGACTTCTATTCCATCTCATCTACCCATCTACTTTATTTATTCTCTACTTTATAGGTAACCATTTAATTTCTTTATCCTTGTATTTTTTATATTTTATATAAAATTTTAAGTAATTTTATGTGTTTTAAAAATGTAAGCAAACAAGTCCTCCCACCCCAGCCTCATCTTTTCTTAGATAAGCTGTGGCATGCTGTGCTTTTTCCCTTTGCTTTTTAAAATTGACTTTATGTAGACCTAGAGATCCCTCTCTAGCAGTGTATGTAGAGATCCCTTATTCCTTTTTGTAGCACAGGGTGCAGATTCTGTTTTAGGGAAACGTCCTTTTTAGGGGTGACAGTTGAAGCTAAGGGAATGGGTGAGACCAGTCTCCACATCCAACAAAAATCTGCAGAATTAAAGGGAAAAGAGTGGTAGAGGGATTCCAAGGGGCATTCAGAGGGGCATTCAGAGAGATAAGAGGATCTGGAGGTTTCAAGAAATCCAAATGTTTTCTGGGAAGTTGGAGTCAATGGCATTAAATGCTGTTAGAAAGTTTGATGGTAAGAGCTGAGAAAAGGCAGGTTTGGTTAATAGAAATGTTACCCTAGTATTTGGAATTTGGCTGATGTAAGCCACTGACTGAGGAGGAAATTTTCCCCCCAGGCACTAATGATGTCGTGAAGACCACTGATACGTTGGGTAACTCGGGGAGTGCCGTGTTCACAGTTACACAAGCTGGAGAGGCGGGAGCTGTCCCTTCTCTCCCTCCCGCGCACTGTCCATTCTGCTCGCCGGTCTGTTTCACTCTCTGAATCTCCTCGTTCATCTCTACCCCCACCCACTCTCACCTAAGCCACCGAGAAGGCCTCCTTGTCTCTGTGCAGAACGACTTGCTCCTTTTCTCATCTTTTCTCTCCATTGCAGTGGCAGTGAATTTTTAAATGCGAGTTTTGCCACGTCATTCATTTACTTAAAAGCTTTTAGGAGACATCTTTAGACAGAGACCAAATTGTCCGTGATCCTGCTTGATCTGGCTCCTGCCTGCCTTGCCACCAGCTACTTCTCTTGTCAGTCTTCCCCTGGATCTCTCCATTTCAGTCATACTGGCTTTCTGTCCTTTCTTCGAACATGCTATATGCTCTTCTTGCTGGAGGCTTTTGTACCTGTTGTTCCTCTGCCCAAAAGTCTTGTCATCAGTAATTGATGACTCAGCTTTTCATATCTTTGTGTTGATATGATCTCCTTAGAGAAATCCTTGCCCGGGAAATCTCTCCTCTCACTTTGCCCATGCCTCCAACCCCACTAAAATGAGATCAGTTTATTCCATCATGTGTTGTTAACAGCTTCTTATACTTTTTCTTTAGTACACTTCTCATTTTGTAGTTATGTACATATATTAGTGTGATTATTCTTATAATGTTTGTCTCACATTTAATATTCACAACTATTCAGTAAATCCCACATTACTACCCTCATTTTAAACATGAACATTCTAAGTAAACTGACCAAGACTACCCAGCTGGTAAGTGGGGGAACTGGGATTTGAACCCATATCCCGTCTGTGAAACTAGGTATCATAAGGGCAGGAACTGTTTGCTTTTCCTTATTGTTATATCCTCAACACTTAACCTAGTGCCTGGAATATGTGCTATATTGAACTAAGGACAGTGTCTTCATATTTTCATTTCATATGTTTATAATTTAAAACATAATGTCACTTTAAATTTGCAAACCCTGTTAAGAAGATAAATGATAGAGTCAGGTATGGTTGTTGTATCATTTACATATGACTAGTGGTGTGACCAACCTTTCATTTTTCTCAAAAATTAATGTGATACCTTTCTTTATTAGGTATGTACAAGCTGTGAGGATAATGCCGAAGCTAATGGGTTTTGTGTAGAGTGTGTTGAATGGCTCTGCAAGACATGCATCAGAGCTCATCAAAGGGTGAAGTTCACAAAGGACCACACTGTGAGACAGAAAGAGGAAGTATCTCCAGGTAATGATTCAATCTGTTAATCTTTTTTCTCTCTCTCTCCCACCTTCTTTTCTTCCTTCCTACACTGACATATTTTGATATACTTATAAGCACTAAACAAACTCTTGTTTTTATAAAACAAAGAGGTCTGAATTGTTGAAATTTGAATACTTACAAATACTGGTATGAACAGAAATACAGTCCTTTTGCTTCAGAGTCATACTTCCAGTCCACCTTTCCTGTAAGTGCCATAATTTGGTGTGAATGTATAGCAGATGAAAAAATAAAGTTGCTTTTTAAACTCACTTTCTCTCATATTCTGTTGCTAAGATGACTAGCTTTAAAAAGTTTTATAACTCTAGCCCTGGCTGGCATAGCTCAGTGGATTGAGCACGGGCTGCAAACCAAAGCATCGCAGGTTCGGTTCCCAGTCAGGTCACATGCCTGGGTTGCAGGCCACAGCCCCCAGCAACTGCACATTGATGTTTCTCTCTCTTTCTCCCTCCCTTCCCTCTCTAAAAAATAAATAAATAAAATCTTAAAAAAAAAGTTTTATAACTCTTTCCCTGTGATAAGCTTCTGTTAAACCTGTTTTGTGATGTTTGACATGTAGATAACCAGAGCTTTGCTTTTTATAATAAATATGGTTTCAGGGTTTTTAGTATGTTGTTTATATTGTAAAGTTCACAAATACTTCTTTTTGTTGTAAAATGTGTAACTTAAAATTTGCCATTTTAATCATTTTTAAGTATACAATTCAGTGGCATTAGTTGCCTTCACAGAGTTATCACTGCCCACTGCCCATGCATCTCTCCCCCAGCCCCTGCTAACCTCTGATCTGTCTATGAATTTGCTTGTTCTACATATTTTATGCAAGTGGAGTCATACAGTATTTGGCCTTTGGTGCCTGGCTTATTTGACTTTTCACAATATTTTCAGGGTTCATTCATGTTGTAGCATTTATCAGGATTTTGTTCATTTTTATGGATCATTAATGTATTTTTGTTTAAAAAGTTATTTTACTGTTCTCCATTCATTGAGTCAACCAGTGTTTGTATGCTTATTCTGTGTTCTTAGAACTTTGCTAGGTGCTAGAGATGAAAAGGTACATAAAACAGATAACTTTCTTACCCATAAGGAGTTATTTAGTCTGACCAAGATTGTGAACAAATTAGCAAATATAGTCTGGCCTCGTAAGTTCTGGGAGCACACAAAAGGAGTGAGTACCAAACTCAGGTCCGAGAATTTAGGTTGGAGGCCAAGTTCGAGGCTTCGAGGATAAACAGTTCATCACATGAAGGAGAGGGGCGGGGAACACTGAAGCACACGCACAGGTGTCCAGAGGAGGAAGGCTGAGTGTAGCTGGAGAGTAAGACGCGAAAGGACAAGTAGTAAGAGATGAGGCTAGGAGTCTGGAGACACAGGGAAAGGGACTATAATTCCTGAGGACACTGATAGAGAAATGACACAAAAGAGAAAAAAAAGGTATTGATTCAGGTATATTTAGTAGATTAATGCTAGAAAGACTTCTGGTTTCTGTTTGTTTCCCCCTTGGAGCCAACCATCTGTTGAAAAAGAGAGCAGGAAGTGGGGATAAAAGATAACAAATACGGAGTATATTTGAAGTGGCTCCAGTTGAAAGAGAGCTCCAGCTTCAGAAACAGGAGGATTGCTTGGTAGCATCGAGATTACATTTGCTGTGTAGACCTTAAAATGTCCTCCCTCGGACCACAGCAGACTGGTTGTGGGTATAAGAAGAATCGAACTTATCTAGGGTTGGGGTTTAGGTGGACATGTATTCCAAAAGTTCAACAGGATATGAGATGTAGATAGATACGTGTATTGGAATGAAGAATTTGGGAACTTTTAACTCTATAGAGGAAGCGAGGTTGATAGTGTCACTTGATAGGGTAAAAGAAATGTTTACGGACTAGAGGTACTGATGGAGTACAGTGAGAGTAGTTAACCAAGAATCGGATGGTTAGAAAGAAGTTATTAGAGTAGGGTGTTTGAATTATGATTCTAGAAATGCAACAGAACAGTTCTGGGCAATCAAAAATCTAGTGCGGGATCGTGATGTGTATTAAATGGAATAAGTAGCTAAAATGAAGTACAGGTCTCAGGAGGTGAGCAAGTCTGAGAAGCTTGTCTTTATGTGGTAATCTATGTGGATTTCTGACTCATCCACAATGATAAAAAGACTTAGTCCTAGGAAGATGACTATGAATCAGGACCTAAATTCCTCAGTAAATAAAGGAGGTCTATAATTGGGTGATATGATGTCCTAATTATCTAAATCCAAAGCTTTATAAATAATTGTTTCTGGACAGAAGGTACAAACCAGGATGTGTCAAGCCACTTAAGGATGTCTGGTCACCCTATCCACTATGATGCCCAGATCACATGACCATCAAGAAGGATGCAGGGAAGATGTTCACATTAGGAATCTGGGACCATCTTTGGGTTGCTGGAATTCTTGTAGGACATTTGGTTCTATCAGAAATGTCTATGAGCATATTTGGTCCTGTCAAAAACACCCACACTTAGAAAACGTCCCTGAGATCAAATATCCCATAACAGTTATTTATGCTTTTGACTTATAGAATTAATACATTAAAAACTCATGTTTTATTGATTCAGTAGGTGTACTGCCTATAATAATCCTTCAGTAGCCTGGTTGGTAATGTCATGTGGCCAGGACCAGATATCACGGACCTTGGAGTAGACGGAACATCGCGGCGGGCATTTTGGACAGCTCTGAATGTCCGCCGATCACTGGGATTAATTCCATTTAGTCTTGATGTTCTGTGCTTTTAGTTTACTTTTACAGTGTTGCTAGTTTTCTCTGCCTGTTTATTTTCCTTTTTTCATTCTGAATTTTATGTATTTTTCTTTTTAATCTGACTAGATAGTAAGTTATCTTTTTTGTTTTTGTTTTAATAACCACAGAAATAGTTCTTAAATTTAATTATCTAATTATCCATTGTATATTCTTAGCTCATTAATTTTATCTTCAATTCCTTTCAGTTTACCTTAGTTTTATTTTGAAGTTCTATTATTAACTTTTTTGATAAATACTTGATATTTACTTTCATTTTTTAAGGAATTATAAGTGTTTAAAGCGTGACTTATGACTTGCCACTTCAATTTCTCACTATTTTTTTTTAAGATAGTCTACATTTATGGTTACATAACGTTGGGGATTTATGAATTTTTGTGTTTGCTTTTTTCTACTTTGGTAGAATATAAAGTGATGATACAGAAAGATGTTCATGATGTATATTAAATGCAAAAAAGAAGTTACTGGACAGTGTGATTATTTTGAACCCAAGAATTTGTTAAAAGAAAAAAGGAAAATTTTCCCAGTGCTTGGGTTTTGTTTCTGGTTTCAACTTTACAGTTTTATTATATTATGATCAGCAAATGTGAGTCTGTTAACTCGTTCTATTTGCTGATGTACACTTAAGGGTTTTGTAAATGTGGATAATGTATTAAAATAAATTTCAGATAAATAAAGTTATATAAAGAACAGAAGAGCTTACCATATGGGGGGGAACTAAAAATTTTTATCTAGAAAGGGGAAAGACTTTTTAGAAGTGGCTTTTAAAAACTAAAGCCATAAAATATACAAATGAACAAATTGTTCCATTAAAAATTCTAAGGAATGTGCTTGGAAAAAATATTAAATGTGTTTACAATTTGATACAAAGAGAATTGGACAGAAAAATAATAGAGGTTATATAAACAAGTAAGTCTTAAAAGAAATGCAAATGGTTGGTGAATGTATCAAGTTGTTTCATCTCAAGTTATGAAAGAAATGTATCTAAAGTTTGTGAAGTCTCTCCTTTTTCTTATAAAATTGGTGAAGATTAAAGATACTGAGAAAGCCTCATTAGGAAGCTGACAGCCAGTTAATACTGGCAGGAGTACAGATCGGTATTTTGGAGGACCGTTTCATTACGTATATATAAACTTCCATTTGGTCCAACAATTCTCTTACTAGGAATTTGTCTTATGGAGACATTCAGTGATTTATGCATTTTATTTGTTTTAGCATTTTTACACAATATTGAAAAATGATAAATATTCAAATGTCCACTGACAGAGGTGGTATATCCATTTGATGGAATACTATACAGTTCATAAATATGTACATGTATTTACTAGAACAAAAAGGCATATAAGAGTTAAGTGAAAAAAGTTTACAAGACAGCATGTATAGTGCCATTTTTTAAATTTTATAAAATATCCACTAGTATATGTTCCATATTTTTCGGACCATAAGATGTACCTAAGGTTTTAGAGGAGGAAAGTAAGGGAAAACATTTTGAAGCAAAATGTGGTAAAATATTTAACATAAATAACATAATATTTCACCAATGTAAATGTAAAGCTACATTCGGACTATATGATGCACCCCCCTTTCCTTCCAAATTTTGGGGGAAGGTGCGTCTTATAGTCTGAACAATACAGTAGTTATATACATTGAAAAACATCCAGAGGAATACATACCAGGTTATTATTAGTGCTTATCTCTGGAAGTGGAGTTATTTCTCAGATGTTTGGGTTTTATACTTAATTATTAGTGAGATAACTGATATTTACTGTTTAAGTAATCATTATATTCTGATATTTTCTGTTTAATATTATAACATAAGCATTGCCTAGTTTTATCCCTGGTCTGGTTAACTGAGAAGTTACATGGGTGACTATAATATAATGAAAACTTTATGGTTATTTCTGTGTTAATGGGTATCCTTTGCTAGGATTTTTGCAAAAGGGAGGAAATAATTTGTTTTACCACATCCTTATTAGATTTTCTGAATTGCATTTAAAAACATTTCTTATATTTGGAATAAAAATATCAAATTGGTTCACACTTATCTGGACTATTAAAGCTTTTAAATTTTATAAAGCAGATTTTTAACTACATGCTTTCTTTTTTGCCTGAATTAATTTGAATTTATTGTACATTAGAAAGTGAAAAGCTCCTTTATATTTTTCTTCTGAAATGTTGAAAATATGTAACATTTTAATATCTGTAAAACCTAGTGGTAGTGATATTGTCGATGAAACAATTTGTAGCTCTTTTATATCTCAGTGAATTTAAATTTAAATAAACAGTTGTAATTATTTACTATTCAATTATGTTAATTTTGTTCTTTTTGACTCCTGTTGTTTCTACAGAGGCAGTTGGTGTGACCAGTCAGAGACCAGTGTTTTGTCCTTTTCATAAGAAGGAGCAGCTAAAACTTTACTGTGAAACATGTGACAAACTGACATGTCGGGACTGCCAGTTACTAGAACATAAAGAACATAGGTACCAGCTCTTTCATCATATACATGGATTTATAATGCAGCTTTATGAGACTAGAGGTTTGCTGGCACCCAGCCAAATGACAGTCTGCAGATGATGTTTTATTCGGCCAGTAGTATGTTGGCCTGTTCAGGAATGTTTCAGCTTTGGTCCTATTTACATTTTAGGCCAGATAATTGTTTGTGGGGGCTGTCCAGTGCTTTGTGTGATATTTAGCTTCATCTTTGACCTCTAGTCACCAGATTTCAGTAGCATCCTCCTAGTTAGTGGTCACAACTAAAAATGTATTCAGACATGGCCTCGGGAGCAAAATCACCCTAAGCTAAGAACTGCTAGCCTACATACTGTTTTAAAATATGTGGAACATAGCCCCGTCTAGCGTGGCTCAGTTGGTTGAGTGTTGTCCTGCAAAGTGAAAGGTTTCCAGTTCGGTTCCTGGTCACGGCACACGCCTGGGTTGCAGGTCTGGTCTCCAGTCTGGCTGCATCAAGAGGCAACAAATCAGTGTTTCTCTCACACATTGATGTTTCTTTCCCTTTCTTTCTCCCTCCCTTTCCCTCTAAAAAGAAGTAAAATCTTAAAATATATGCAATGTAAAATAAGATTTTACATTTATAAAAACTGGACCTTTGTATTTTGAGAAAATGGAAGCTGTTGTATCCCTGGACACCTTGTACTTTCATGTGAGCATTTGGCTGGAATTGACTTTAGTGCTCTGTAGAATAAAGCATTCCTTTTCCAGTTCATCATATTTCCTACTAAAACTTACTTTTTTTGTTTTAGTAAAAGGCGAAAGATTTATTTGCTCTGAAGAAAAACCAGAGTGTTAAAACTTACTTTTAAATCTGACCTTTAAAGGCATTTGAATTAGTAACCACTGATTTAAACAGTCAGATTCTGATTAACTTATACACACATAATTGCTTAAAATGGTCCAGGCTTTTAATAATGGCAAACTAGGTAATTTGGATCAACCATTCCAAAGTAAGGATAGAAAACTTGGACTAAATATAGAATCATTGATAAGAAATTTTAGAGCTCAATCGTAAAGAATTGTTGGACCAAGATTGGGTTGGAGTGGGGACAGAGAATGGTAAGGGCTTTTTTTCCCTTTGAGGCATTTGCCTAGAGATTGAAGAGTACTTTATAATACGCTCACAGAGCTGGGAAGATGGTAATTGGATTTTAGGGGGTCATAGGGTTGAGGTCTTCTCCTTGCCTTGAGCTGGGACCCTGAAAGTCTACACTATTACAGTAAAGATGAACTATCTAGTTAAGTAGCTTCCTCACAGGGTCTAAAGCTCAGCATCAAATCTTCTCTGTACTCAAAGTTGGATTAAATTAAAAACATATTTCTGGTGCCCCAAGGTACCTGGTAGAATCAAATATAGATCTTCCCTGGAGAAAATAAACATCATTCTAGGCCTCAAACTTAGTTAATAAAGAATTTTGCAAAATGGTCCAGCCAGTACATAATTAAAGATAACCAAGTATGTAGGAGATAATATAATATGAACAAAAACTAGTAGATAACAAGAAAAGGTATGAAAATGCTTTCAGGGCTGCGTCTTATATTGAAGATAAGAGACAAAATGGAAAACTTCGGTGGAGAACTGAAAAGAATGAAAAGGAAAAGTCTAGAACTGAAAAATTAGAATAACTGAAATTAACTCCATGGAGAGTTTAATAGCAGATTTGACATAGCAGGAAATGAAAATTAATGAACAAGAAGGAATTTAAGAAAGTTTCCAGACTGAAGCATGATAAACAAGAATGGACAGTGGAAGAGAGATAGACATGTGTAACACAGGGTCTAATTGGATTCTAAGGAGGAGAGAATGGGAAGAAAGAAGCAACATTTGAGAATAGAATATAATGGCTTAGAACTTTGCAATACTGAAGAAAGACTGCTAGTCCATATTTAAGAAGCTCTATCACCCCCCCCCGCAAAATAATTTAAAAAGTAATTTTTTAAAGAACAAAAAGAAAGTAACAGTAAAACTAAAATTCTGTGTACCCAGCAAACATACTCAAATAAGAAGGTTCATGAGAAAATACATTTTCAGACAAAATAAACTGGGAGAATATATATCTGGTAACCCCTCTCTCCAGTGTACACTTTGAGCAGAAGAAAAATGATAGGTGATGCATGGCAGAATGAGAGCAGTTAAAATAAGTGTGAGTAAATCTAAATGTTGACTTACAAAGCAGTAGAAATGTCTTGTTGGCACATCATGTGCATTGTGTATCGGACAGCAGACATGTTAGGCATATGCACAATTTAGGATGAGGGTTTAAAAACATACAAATCAGTATTAGACAAGTCAAGATCTGCATTTTGTAGTATCTAGAGTAGTCACTGAAAATATAGTAAAAGTGTAAAAGGAGAGAATGGAATAATTAATAATCGGTTCAGATGCAGGTCAAAGAAAGAAAAACCAACAAAGAACCGATAGGATTTAGTAAGGACCTTATATGTTGATAGATTTGTACATGTATTTGTAATTTATAATAAATGCAAATGGATAAGGTGTTCCAAATTAAAAGATTTCAGGCTGGATAAGAAAGAATATAGAAAGTCTGCTATTTGCTTTTTATAAGAGAAACATCTAAAACCTACATATGTAAAAAGAATGACGAGAAAAGATGTACCATACCAACCTAACCGAGGGCAAGCTGGCATAGCCGGCAAAGCTCATTACTTGAAATAAAAGGGGACCTTTATAAGGATAAATGGTGTTCTTCATCTAAAAGACATAGCAGTTCTAAATTTATGCCCCATAACCTTAAAAATACATAAAGAAAAGCCCTCTAGCTGCTTGCTATCTTGTGTCCCTGCGTGTGTGCTTGTTAGCTGCTCTGCCCGAGACCCCTTGCACGCCAGCCCTGGTGCCCCACTCGGCCCCATTTCCTCTCCTGCAAGATGAAAGGAACCAGGGGAAAGTTGCCAAACTGCAGGCGAGAGTGCACATTGTTGGGAAATAGTTCCTTAGAATGTCTACAGAGGCTTCTCTGGAAGCCAGATACCTATGTGACAACTTCAAGGGCGCTACTTGTAGAAAGAAGAAGGTGGTACATGGAACACGTACAGCAGATGATAAAAAATGTCTTCAGTTCTCCCTAAAGAAGTTAGGGATAAACAGTATCTCTGGTACTGAAGAGGTAAGCATGTTCACACACTAAGGCACAGTGATCACTCGAACAACCCTGCAGTTCAGGCCTCTCTGGCGACCGTCACTGTGACTCGCACAAGCCACAGTGAGACAAAGCAGCTGACAGACACGCTGCCCCGCCTCTCACACCGGAGCAGGGCACCGAAGACTGGCCGAAGCTCTGCCCAAACAATCCGTGGGTGGAATGATACGAAGTAGCAAGGGTAAATGAAGTACCACTTGCTACTGGAGAGAAGGATGATGGTGAAGGTCTAGATCTTGTGGAGAATTTTTGATTCTTGTAACTCATATCTAAAGAATAAAGGAAAAATTATATAACCATCTCAGTAGAAGCAAAAGAAACGTGAAATTAAAAATATCACCCATGATGAAAAATCTTAGCTAACTAGGAATAAAAGGAAATTTCCCAAACTTGATAAAGATCATGAAAAGAACTAATAAATATTATAATGGAACATTGAAAGTTTTTACTTTGAGTTTAGGAAGAAGATAAAGGTAACCATTTTGACGATTTCATTTAACATCATAGTGTACTAAGATCCCAAACAATGTAGTAATGAAAAAAAGTTTGAGATGAAAACCTTAATACCTGAGAAGGAATTCAAAAGGCCATTGTTCACAAATATGATAATGTACATAGGAAATCAAATAGAATTATTGTCTGTGTGTCTTTTTCCCCTAACTTTAACAACCCTGTTTATAATACTTCTGTTACACTTACACTTTTAAATTACATTATGTAAAATACTGTATTTCATACATTTTATGAAAAGCTTAAGTGAAACTCTTCATGTGTATCTTCTACATCATTTTCTGCTTCTCTAGAGATACTCTTGAGTCATCTTACATTTTTTGTCAGAAGTTATCCTCACTTCTAAGTTAAATATTTTAAAGTGCCTTTTGTTTTTTTAAATATATTTTATTGAATATGCTATTACAGTTGTCCCATT